>BRDA01009313.1:118596-130089 GCA_036984385.1 Crenuchus spilurus | reverse complement strand
ACACTGGCAAATCCCAAACACTGTATTGTTTACCTCTTACAACACACTTTCTACACAGACAGCTGAGTACAAACTGAGTAAACACACACACACACGCACACACACACACACACACACACACACACACACACACAGTGCTTCAATCGCTTCTCCCTCCCAGCGATTAAAATGTCAGTCTAAAGCCATAGCAGTGCAGTATTAAAACTACTGTCTCCTTCCTAAGACTTAAGATGAATGGCGCTCTGAACATACTTGGTCCAAACTTCTGCAAGGACTTTGATATAAAGAGGCTCAGCTATATAGAAATAATCTACAGCAAATGTCATATTCATTTTTCCAAGCTTTGATTGGCTGGAAAAAGAGGTGTATGAAGCAAAGTAGGAGGGTTACAGCTGGAGAAACTCAACTCATAATCCATAGCTTAGTTTGAGACTGAAGCTATGCACTGGGTTGATGCTTACTGAATGTATATATTATTATATTATTATGTTTCTACATAATATATTTGTCTTGCAATATAATAGAGTGTCATTCATTTCTCTAGTATTCAACTTTGTCTTTAATGTAAACATACAGTATATCACCTGTGTGGGTCTGAGCACTACAAACATTCACAATTCATGACCATTACGTGACCAGCTTCTCTTTATTCATTACAACAGTTATCTTAAAAAAATGCCCACTGTTTGGTGATTTCCCAGCTTAAAATATCTGGTTTAATTAATCTGTTAACTGGCAGGTTCAGTAGGTGTGTTTGAGCAGATGAACCACTAAACTCCTTGTCTTAGAATTCTAAAGGCAGTTTTTGTTCCTGTGCCTTTAAGGAATAGTTGATATACTAATTGCTGTACTGACCAGAATGACGTTGATAAGATGTGAATTTTGTACTCCTTTCTCTTTTCTCAAATAAAAAAGAAAAAGCAGTCTGCGCTGAAAAACGTATCAACACTTATATATCATTATGAAAAGAATGGCTGACTGTTTAAGGCTAAATGGAAGATATTACCCTCTTAGTGGTTAGCACGTTCGCCTCTCAGCACTAAGGTCTTGGGTTCGAGTCCCCATCTGAGCGGAGTTTGCATGTTCTCCCCATGTCTGCGTGGGTTTCCTCCGGGGACTCCGGTTTCCTCCCACAGTCAATAAACATGGAGATCAGGTGAATTGGATACTCTAAAAATTACCCTGGTGTATATGAATGTGTATGTCTGTGTATGAATGCGTGTATGTATCTATGCCCAAATATGGCTGGCACTCTGTCCTGGGTGATCCCCCTAGTGCTCAATTCAGTCCTCCAGGTGGATGATCGCTTCTGGTTGAGAGTACGCTGTGCGCAATTGGCTGCCGCTTCTCGCCGGTGTGTGTGGTTGAGTGTGTGTAAATGGAGTGTGTTGATTGTAAAGCGTCCTTGGGTATCTTGAAAGGCACTATATAAGTGTAACATTCATTCATTCATTCATATGAAAGTGTGTGTGACATCACAAGAATAATCAGCCTCATTTAGCAATATATGTTAATTAGGAAAATTTTTTATTATTTAATTTGTTCTTAAATATTAATGCCATTTCAAAACACTGATGGATGTCAGAATCATTCTTAAAACTGTGTGAGTGGGTTTTAAGAATGTTTGGAGAATGAGGCCTACTGAAATCAAAGGTTTATTTAGGTTAAAAGTTGTTTTTTTTTGCCACCCTTCCATATATGGACAGTGGAATGAATTTTATGTTTTTAAAAATTAACAACTGTTACATACAACATCAAACTCCTTTAGTTCAAAAAGCAAAAAAGATTATTTTTTTTCATGACATGAGCCTTTAAAATACATTAGCGAACCTTTGATGTGGCATGATTAAAGCCTGCATTATTTACATTTGTTGATTCATCAAACACTCTAAAAACACCCACATAGAACCAATAAAAAATACATAACATAAAAAAATAATAATTATAAAAAGCTCTAATTTGTTCTCTGATCATCACTGCAAAGGCTAATATGGCCATAATGACTTACAAAGTACATATTATGCAGGTTGGGTTTCTGCAGTTGTATCATATGCATAGTATATAGCTCTTGAAATAAAGCTGACTTCATTATTAATATAACCAATAAAATGCTTAATAATTAATAACATGCTTAAAGCTATTAAACACATTAACATATAACAACAATGCAAAACGAATGAACATTAAGCATTTTTTTCTTCCCCAGGATGCACTAGCATTTACCAAACTTTGCTTTTAGTCTTCATCAAAGTTACTTCATTGATAATGTGATGACCAAAGCTCTTGCTTGTGGGTGCAGTGATAAGAGCAGAGTGCAGCAGAATGGAGCTGAGTGAGCTGGATGTGAGCACTGCAGGGAAGCTCTGCCCTGGAGGACTGGCTCTAATCCTGAATGGGCTCTGCTGCTTTTATCTGCAGGTGTGCTCTCAGGTGTTGGCATAGCTCTCTCTAACAGATGGAGAATAGTGGCCACTGTGTCTGATGGATGCAGTCACATTCTACTGTACTCACAAGACCAGGGCTGGAGTAGGAGCGGGAGTTACATGATGAAGACCACTCTAATATTGTCAACTCAACAAGCTACTTACCTAATGCATCTTCAGCACCAAAGAAAAGCATTATATGTCGACTAAATGTCATAAACCAAAGGCAATACTAGTGTCTATTTAGTGTAGTGTTTGAGTGTAGAAGTTATTACTTTATGGCAGAGCACTACAAAAAGAAATAGGAAGCCAACTGAGATTTAGTCTTAGTAACAGCTAGCTAAGCAGAAGTCTAAAGCCCTAGTATAACCACTATTATAAACAAGCTTATAATAATAACAGGTTTGGAAATGTGCAGGCCAGATCATCATAGATTTTGTAGGCTACACAGTAAATGTGCCAGTGTTAAATCAACACTACTAGAGTTAAATTAACACTGATGGTGTCAAAATGTAACACTCTTAGTGTTAATTTAACTCTAATAATGTTGATTTAAGACTGGCAGATTTACTGTGTACAGGCTACACTACATCATATCTTGCCTAAAGGCTACCTAAAGCATTGTGCCCCTGAGGAGTCTTTTTGGTTGTCTTCTGGATTTTAGTATTAAGTAGGTTCCACAACATCTGAGGTTTGCTACATACATGACCAACTCAAGGTATTTTCACCATGTATTATGAAACTATGGCTCCTTGAGCACCTCCATACTTGTGAAATAATATTTACACACATCAATTTGCACAAGATCACTGAGAAATTATGGTAATAATTACATTACCCCATCTCCCCATGTAAAACTGACCCAACCAAATAGGGCATACACTCTTAAAAAGAAAGGTTCTACAAAATATTTGAGTAATGCCATAGAATAACCACTTTTGGTTTCTCAAAGAACCATTTCTATAGTAGAGATTGTGGGTCAAAGAGGGAAGAAGCAGCTTGGTGGAAAACGTAAACAGGTATAAAATAGTAATGAGCAGGCTTAGGGCGTTTTCACACCTGAAAGTCCAAACCAAGGCTTGTGTATTAGTTACCTTGTATATACAGTATTTGGTCCGGTTAGTTTTGTTGTTGTATTTTTGCGAGCGCACCAAAGACCTTTGTATCATACACTTACGCCCTGTCATCATCACTTACGTGGGGTGCATCTTCCTACACTTGGCATTGATTGGTTTGCAGAAGAATGTGCGTCTGACTTTTGGCATGTTGAAAAATTCAGCAGGTGGTTAATTCAGCGGGAAAACTTTCCAGGATAAAAGGAATGAACAGAGCAATTTTGTTACCACAGTAGTGCGGTTAGTATGGTATTTATACCAGCAGCATCATGCACCTTTATATACTGCTACTGCAGTTTCTTTACCTTAATGTTTCTCTGCCATCATGTCATATCTTTTCTTTGTCATCCTCTAAGAATTTAAGCTGCACGTTTCAGTTTTTGTGCCTTTTTTCAAGCTGACTTTTCACATGTTCATCCAACCAAATTTCAATGAAACATTCCGTCTCCTGGCTCCATGTGCTACCACGGCTCATTTTGGCTGCTTTTCTATGGATTTTTCTTCTTCTATTGCTGTTAAATGGTTGAGGAACACCTGTGTCAACATCCTATAATTGGTCTGAAAGTCTGAACCCTCTAGAAAAGTGTTTTGGTTGGACAAAATTTTGTTCTTTTGGTTCAGACCATGGTTCGAAGCCCCTTTCATACCTGTTATTTTGGTTAAGACCAAACTGAAAATTCAGAATATCTGGACCAAACAATGTAGGTTTGAAAGCACCCTTAGATGAGTGGCCTGGGGAAAAGTCTGGTATTTCCTGTGGTAATATGGAGCACAATGCTTCTAGACCACAGACTGCAAAGTTTAACTCTGCTGCTGCTTGGTGGAGTGCTCAGTTACCTTATATAATTAAAGTGATTAAATGATCCATTATGAAATGGCAAAAATCCTGCACTTAATCATTGAGGTTACATATATGCACAGTACAATGCTTTATTCTAACATATCTAGACGCCTTGTCCACCCAGCAAGCTCTCCATGGGTGTCATAAGGTAGGCAACATACTGTACTTCATCAGTTTTTCACCGAATTAAGTCCACATCACCTCCGGAAGTCTCAGTGAGTTCTAGCGTCCTAGACAGACCTCCCTACTAGCTTACTTCACAGACCTACCATTTATCATTAAGTCCATTATCCGGGCAGTAAGTTAGATACCTCTATGAGCATAATCAGCATAATGTACTCATTGTTGCTAACATTTATGCTAAGTTTATTCTATGTTTGCATTACTTACATGTGTATGTTTACATGTGTACATTTTTACATGTGTATTTTTTTCTCTTTTCCTTAAAGTTTGCAAGGCTGTTTTTGTTACCCTTAACACTTTAAGACTGATATCTGTAAGTCACCTCTCTTCTCATGGCAGGACTGAGAACTAAATTAAGAGATGAGTCCACTACAAGTATAATCACAGCACCAAATTCTCCCCAAAGCTAACTTCAGTCTTTCCATACAGTTTAATTCTACAGTGTAAGTCGCACACTAGGAATAAATACTTAATGTCCACAAGAGGAGCAGTTTTAAGAGCAAGGGCGACCATCACCAGCCATCAAAATACATGTCTAAATTGCGGTTTGCGATATTGTTTTGTTGGATTCTAATTGCCCCCATAGGAAAGATTACCACAAAAGATCTTAATATCTCTGTAGTTTCGCCTAGACAATACTTAGATGTGGTGGAGAGAAAACAAGTTTACTGCTTCTCACAAAATGTAGAGCTACTATGTTATAGTAGAAATCTCAATAGATTCACACATTGTGCTCATACTGTCAAAACAAATTGGAGGCAGTGGTTAAAGAACCAGAATTATGACCAGAAGGTCACTGGTTCAATCCCCTCAACTGACAGGACATGACTGCACTTCCCTTGAGCAAGGCATCCAACCCCTAACTGCTCCCCAGGTGTATTGGATAGGGCTGCCACCCCTCCAGGCAAGTGTACTCACTGCCCCCTAATGTGTGTTCACGTATACATGTGTGTGTGTTGCAATTGGTCAATGGTTTAACAATTACTACACTAAATACAAGAATGTCAATATGAACTCAGCCATTTCCCTTACCATACCAAGAGCCTTCTCAGTTTTTATGCTGTAAAGAGATCTTCTTTAACTGGAACAGAAGTCTCGTTTTTGTGTTTACTAACCACACCTGTTGCCTTAGTGAGCTGACTGGCTTATTTAGGAAAGGCCTCAAGAGTCTGAACTTTGAAAAGGTCCAGAATAAGAAGAATCAGTTTGGTTTTCTCATCTTCAAGTGAGAGGTGAGGACTGTTTGAGTCTTTTTTCCTCAATTCAGGCTGCTCTCAAAAGTCGTCACTAACAAAGACATCATATTTTTCCTTTCATGCTTTTTTATTGTCCAGATTTCACACAAGCACAGAAAATACCTTACAGCCTGGACAAGTCTGATCTCTACTTGCAGAGACAAATCTTTTCAAGGTTCTTCCTTGTTCTGCTGAGTGGCAATATGAGTCATATTACTTGAATGCTGGATCTATTACTGTTAATAATTGACTCCAGTAGGCAAAAGCTGTCCACCGCTCCTACATCTTCTCCATCAATGGTAAAGTTATCGACTTTTTTTATTGTCATAACCTTCTTCATACTGAGCTGAAGTCCAATCGTTTCACACTATTCTTGAACTTCTTGACAACTATAATGAATTCTACATTTTTCACATTTCTTTCACACGTGGACTGTACAGAATCAAGACTTTTGAAAGTTTGAATGGAATTCCTAAAGGTTAATGTCAAACTCAAAAATGAGTCTTTCATGGCATGGGAGCTTTAATGAATCATCTGCATCTGATATTGTAAGTGCGATGTGGCTATTTCAAATGTTAAAAAGAAGCTACCGTGCAGACGGTTCACTGATATTTATTAAGATCAAATATAATTCTCCGCACACCTGTACCATGTACCCTTAGTGACATTCTTGTCATCTGTGACAGAATTGATTAAATATCTCATCCTATCAACATGTCACTTTTCTTTCTCGTCATCAGTCTAGAGGTCAAATGGTTCTCTTAACAGCCAAGTAATCAGTGACGTGCAGCTTTTCAAACTGGCAAAGTCAGACAAGTAAAGATTTTCAATTGAACTGTGCATCTAATTTTGCCCCTTCAGGGCAAACGATCTTTATTCAACGGCAGCAATTAGCATGTGCATGTTTAATTAATTCGCTAAGACACATTTGTGTCGGCTCCAGAGCTGAGATCTAAACGGCTGAGGAAGCTGATCTCTGAAGTCTTTCGAAACTGTGCTAGAATATTAAATGATTGTACCTGAGTGTAAAATCAACTATTACATTTTTATAGCACAATATTCATCTGCATATTGTTCATGTAAATTGCCTTTAGAAGTGGCTACACAGCAGATAAAGCACCAATCAACAGAAACTGAAAAAGCCAAGCCATTTTCACTCTAAACTGCCTTTTAGAACACTACTTAACTGCAGTATACTGTATTATGGCTGTGCCAGGCTACACATTTTACAAACACTTCTTTTTTGCAGATTACTTAAACTGCTTATGCAGAAAAGCTGTTTCCATAGCTAACTAGCTTGCTAATTTCCCCTGTAGATGTTATTATAGCTGCTGTTTACCATGCTCTTGTCACAATTTCACAGTTGATGAGCACATTTTGACCCCCCCACCATGACATTTTGATAAGTGCACACAGCCAAACAGGCCCAGCTGGAATATAAATATGCTATGAAGATTTACCTAACTGATGACATTACTCAGGCATTCTTAAAAATGAAACTGCCTGGTGATGGCAGACTAAAGTCAGCACAAATCAAGAATGGTACCTGTAAGATAACAGGTTAAGCAAAGTTGAAAAGAGAAATATAAATAGCTTTTAGTATCACACATACCCTACTAGTCAATCATTTGGGGTCATGCCCATTAAATGGAACATTTTCCATGATAAGACATACTTTTACTTCAGAAGAAAATGTTTTTCTAGGCATTTTGAGACTATGATAAAGTCCACAAATGCTTCTTCCCCAGAAATTCAGTCTTCTATGGTAGAAAAGTGAGGCAGGACAGTGTCAATGCTTTTTAGCCCTGTTCTGGTGTCTCCCACACGTTGATCACAGTGACTTTATAGGATTTAGTACGACTCTTTACTCTCCACATGTTTAGCACATATTCTGTGCTAGGCATCATGGGATGTAGAAAAACAGATTTCCGACGGGGGTGGGGGGGGCGGGGGAGAGTGTGTTATCATGAAAAACCGTGTTGGTCTAAAGCAGTACAAAGTTTTAGATTCCATTAGATAGTGGTCAGTTTGCATAAAATATTCACATTCACATTTCTGTAAAAGTACTAAACTATATATGTGTGACCCTGCTGCATCCTGGCCATTCACCCTGCCTTGTCTATGTTTGTCACATGTTCTATGTGTGTTTACATGCTTTTGTGGTACCATGTGCTTGTGTGTTTATGTTGCTCCAAGTGCGTTTGTGTCCATGTCATATCTCTACCCCAGCCACGTCATGTCATGTCTTATATCATTGCTTACACTTGTCTCTTGTCTGCTAACAGCTCTGCTTGTACTGTATTTCCCCTGTGATTATGTTTTCTTTATATATCCTTCCCAGTGTGTCAGTCGTTGTCTGTCATAATGACAATAAAGCCATGTTTTCAGGATCTGAGCTGTTGTACATCTCCTACTGCACCTCTTGCCTCACAGCAGCTGACAATATGTGTGCCAAAAATTACATATAATAATACTGCAGACTAATTACCTAAACCAGTTTTTTCAGTTTTGAGAGGGGATTACTAAACAGTTCATTTCTTCTTCATGGTGAAATTTTCCATACTTAGAAGACAACCTTACACTGTAAAAAATAAACTTGCCCTGTCGTTAACCTAACTTAAATATTGTAGTTGGTATGACTACCAAGCACTGAATTTGTTGTGATAACTCAATATTTCATGTTTATATGTTTACTAACTACGCTTCCTGAGTTTACCTAACTTAAAATTTTAAGGCAGCATGGACACTAACTTTTTTAAGTTGAAACAACAAGAATATTTTTCACAGTGTAGTTTCACACTGATGTCTAAAGAAACAAATATAAATAATAATAAATCTAATCAACTGAGATGTGATTCTGAGTTCTGGCTACACCTCTGGCCCAACATAGGGTCTGGAACCTGGAAATAGGAATATAAGCTAATATGCTTGTGCTTATTTGCAGCTAACTTTAATTTCCTCTTAGAGCATTAAAACATTAACAAATACAGTAGCCTAACTCCAGTCTAAGAATTTTTTTTTTCTTCGCAATTCATCTGGGGGTATGTAGACAATCCTGTGCTGAATCCCTTGGTGATTATTTATCTGCCTCATTCATATTTTGTCACAGAACAGTAAGCACAGTGTATGTGGAAAGTGGCTTCCTGTAAACTGCTTTAATGAGAAAATGTTTAAGTATAATAAAAAAACAACAACTGTATGTCATTAAATGCTTGCTGCATTCATTCAAAGCTTTACCTCTGTTAATCCCACTTCTAATATTTGGATTTTTGTTACTTTATTAGTACATCAGATTTAAATCTAGATTGACCTTGATATAGTTAATTGCAGTTTATAGTTTTTTGCACTTTAAGTTTGGAGTTTGGAGTTTTATTCACTTTTTGACAGTTTGCACAATATTTTTTAGGACAGAATAGCCAAGTTCATGCCAACAATTCATAATCATGAAGCTTTACCTAAGTATGACACTTACAACACTATTAAAAACTTCCAGCTCCCCATCAACTGCCAGTCTTCATCAGTGCACTTAGACATAGGCTTCATTTCAAATAACCAAGTCCTAAAATAGCAAGAGCTGCAGATGGTGAGTTACAGTCTGAGTTATTGAACATCTTCCCATTAGTCCATAGTTAATCACAGCAAAGTAAGAGAGACGGTTAGCTGTCACTCAGAATGGACTCCTAACATTGAGTCCATGCCTAATAGGAAAGCTTAAAATATTCTCATTGAATAGTAAAAAGGTCTTCACAAGTTAGACTTAAAATAAGACATAATTGAATGCAAACCCATTCAGTCATGTTTGAAAGATGCAAAAATAATATTAATAGGCTTTAGTGAGGTTATTAAAGATTGCAGGCAAACAGGACACCACTAAAATGAAGGGGAAATGCAGTCTGGAGGCACATGATGATGGCTTCCTGGAAGCTTTGGCAATAGTGCGAATGTTCCTGATTAAGTCAAACGTGCTTGGAAGCAGCAGCGAGTTAATTAAATGCCATGAGCAAAGGAGACAAAGCCCCCTTTTATTTCAGCATATTTGAGTGTTAGTGCTGTGTTCTGCTTGTGAGTGTGGTAGTGGTAGAGCACTCTGACAGCGTGGGCATCTAACAGTAAGGGGTCAGTCACTAGAACTGTTTGTCCTCTTACTGTGAAACAGTGACAATGCTGGCATCCTTAAATAAACCTAAATGCACAGTCATATTAGAATATTATGACAATCTATCTAATATTGGGAATAACCACCCAGTATTGCTAAATGGTGATCCCAGACACTTTCCTCGTTGCTCCTGTGTGTATTATAGAGGTTAACTAGTCCAATGTGGAGTGTTGATTGCTCTGTACCACTCACCAGGGTCATCATTTCCCTTTGGCACCAATGGCCTTTGAGGCACCATAGTCATGCTGTTGAGCTCTCAATGTACAAGAAGTCCATTCTCAGTACACCTTCACTACAGTGGCTCCAGAACTTAGCATTTTATCATGACCTTTTGGACAAATCATGTCCTTGCTGATGATGATGTGCTCGCCATGGGTGGTCATACTATTCTGATATGACCATGTATATAGATATGGCCAAGAAAATTTGCCCTAAATGTCTAAATTTGTTTTTTATTAAGGCAGATAGGGGCTCTGAAGTTAAGGTCATAGATTTTTGCTGATTTTCTGTGTACACTGTATTCTGGTGGCTTTCATTGTTTGCAATGTAACCAGTCTATGCTTCAAACACAAAAACTGAACAAGCCTTAGAGGTTGTCATTCAGCCTAATGTGATGTCACTTATGTGTTATTTTACATGCATGCAAAAGTTCACACTGGTATGCATTTTACTGTCCAGAGCAGCTTATACTTTGATTACATTACAGAGGTATGCTATTGTAGAGTTCAGAGTCATGCCTAAGAGCTATTATTGGTATAATGTAATGTGCTTACCCAGGTGAGCAGTGTAAACCTAGTATATCATGTGTTGGTATTACTCACTACAATAGACAAACCACAAAGAAATGTTAATTATAGACTTTTATGTCTAATCAAGCTTGTTTCACTTGTCTCCTACTGCTCAGATATTTCTCCTCAGAACAAGACCTCCATAATCTCACTGTAGAATTTTAGTAGAGATCTCACATTTGCCAAGATAATAACACTCATTTTTACTAAAGACATGAATCTCAATAAAAACTCAACCACATCTCATTCAAAACTACAAGGTTTTAATTCTATGTTAACATCTATTATAATGTTTTGTCTCTTGTTGTCTCATGTTATTTCTCCTAAAGAATTTTTGAAGAATCTCCATTAACTCTCCTCAAATTTTTTTTTATATATAATTTTTGACAATTTAGTAGTAGCCAATTAACCCATCCCAACCACTAGGGGGCTCTCCCCATCACTTTGCACTGTCCCTGACTCTAGGAGGGTGAAGACATGCACACGCCTTCTCCGCTGAGTGTGATACAATCACCGCCTTTTTTCAAACTACTGCTGATACACCGTCACTGGGGAGCCAAAGTGCTCAGAAGAAAGCGCAGGTTCCCAGCTCTAGAATGGACCAATCAGTAGACGTGTTAAATGTGAGGGATATGGAGAGAGAGTGTCAGCTACCCGCCCAGAGAGAGCACTGCCAATTTTTGCTCTCTTGGGCCCCGGCTGTTGATGGCAAACAGCATGACCGGGATTTGAACTCACGATCCTCTGGTCAT
>BRDA01009313.1:100908-118586 GCA_036984385.1 Crenuchus spilurus | reverse complement strand
TTTCACTTGTCTCCTACTGCTCAGCTATTTCTCCTCAGAACAAGACCTCCATAATCTCACTGTAGAATTTTAGTAGAGATCTCACATTTGCCAAGATAATAACACTCATTTTTACTAAAGACATGAATCTCAATAAAAACTCAACCACATCTCATTCAAAACTACGAGGTTTTAATTCTATGTTAACATCTATTATAATGTTTTGTCTCTTGTTGTCTCATGTTATTTCTCCTAAAGAATTTTTGAAGAATCTCCATTAACTCTCAAATTTTTTTTTATATATAATTTTTGACAATTTTCTCCCCTTCCCAATGTGGTAGTAGCCAATTAACCCATCCCAACCACTAGGGGGCTCTCCCCATCACTTTGTCCCTGACTCTAGAAGGGTGAAGACATGCACACGCCTTCTCCGCTGAGTGTGATACAATCACCGCCTTTTTTCAAACTACTGCTGATACATCGTCACTGGGGAGCCAAAGTGCTCAGAAGAAAGCACAGGTTCCCAGCTCTAGAATGGACCAATCAGGTGACGCCTGAGCCAGCGGACATTGTAATGTGTGAGGGATATGGAGAGAGAGCATAAACTACCCGCCCAGAGAGAGCACTGCCAATTTTTGCTCTCTTGGGCCCCGGCTGTTGATGGCAAACAGCATGACCGGGATTTGAACTCATGATCCTCTAGTCATAGTGTCAGCGTCTTAGCCTGCTGAACCACTCTGGCCCCCCAAGTCTCCTCAAACATTTGGTCAGAAATATTTTCCCTCTGGGTTGAAACTGATAACTCAATATTACATAACCACAGAAAACCATCAACTAATTAGCTTCAATTGGATTTTTACCAATAAGCTGTAAAAGTTAGGCGTTTAATGGATAAATGCATAGCCAAATACATGATTTCAGCCTCGGTGATCAGGAACTCTCTCTTGAGGGTTGGTGTTGGGTAATATCAGACAGTCCTGACTCTTTATGTGAGATAGTGAGGGAGGCCAAGCAGCAATGTCTACACAAGCACTCGTGCTGACTTATGGGGTTGAGTGTAATCTTATTGCTCACAGCTGGACTCCTTTGCCCTCATGGCTCCACAGTCCCTCTGGGCCTTCTTTTCTCCCAACTCACCTACTTTATTAATGATACGGTCACAGTGCCGAGCAGATTTTTATATTCTGTTACATGAGTCCAGTGTTGTGATATACTGATTCAGCTTCTATTTATAATGAAGAGTCAAGCAGAAAAGCAATTGTTCTCAGTTACAGTTGCTTATCTGTTTTGAATGAGGCCTGTATGCATCTTTAATAAAAGTTTAGGGCAGATTTTACATTTCTCAAACACTTCTAGCTGCTTGTGCACACACCTAAGAGGGCCCTCTAAAAGGCCGCCATCCTCTTCTAGCACTGTAACTAATCGCACATGCCGAGCATGCAGATTTTTTTCTGGAACCTTTCCTGTTGAGCATGTGCATTCTTTACAAAATATTTCACCTGTGCTGGCCCCCATGAGAACAATGGCTAGAGGCACATGTATTTACAGCAGCAGGGGATTGAAGAGAAATGCTGACTCTAGTTTGGAGAGACTAGTTTCCTTGGTGATGAAAAACTGTCTTGGAAATCAACATGCTTTATACTCCCTCTGCCCCAGGATAACCCCTCTGTAAGTCAAAGCCAAAATAAGGCTTACCTAGAGCCAGCAGGAAGTGGTCTGGTGTAGTTCTGTGACCAGTGTTATTTTTTTGAACTACCTGTTTCCCAATCCAAAGTGTTATAGGAATAACTGTGGGTCAGTAGTGTCTTTCAGGTGTATTATTAGGTTCACAGGCTCCCACAAGCACAAGTGATATGTAGTGGTCACATGAAAGTACTGCTCCACCTACATGTTGGCATTGAGAAAAAACATGATGTTGTTACTGTAGAACTGGTAAGAACTGTGACCAATGGCAGCATGCAGTCATGTACCCACTTCCATGGTAAATGTATTAGCAAAGACAACAGTTTGTCCAGATTTGATTCATTTGTTTTATGCTTTTGGTTTTACATGATGAAATGTTGACAGTCAAAAATCAGTCTGCCTATGTTCACATCTCACCACCCACATCAATACAAGAAAAATACTGACATAAAGTAGCCAGAACTTTGGAGGAGATCTTGTATGATCATATACATTCAAAATCTGGAGGAAATCATATTTTGTAGAGTCAGACCATATAAACTGACATCTAATGTAGCAATAGAGGGTATATGTATATATATATATATATATGTATATATATATATTTGGGGATATTTCTCATAATTATTATAAAATTGTTATTATGTTTAAACTTTCATTTGGTGAGCACTGCATTTAACATTAATGGCTCTTAGTAGAGGTTTGAGCTCAATAAGTGCTATGTTTAAAACTTAAAAATCATCTAACAAGAGGCCCAGAATGTCTAATTTAATCTCAACAGTAGCTGCTTCTCAAAGTTCTTTGAATCCAAGAAGGCTTTTTTGGATAAAAAATCAGTCCTGCTGTGTTAAAAAGCCCCTCACATGCTGCTGACACTGTTTTCAGGTACACTCTACTTCCCCATTTCACATCCAGCAGGATTCTGATTTGCACTTCATTAGTGGCCTAAACAGAAGCATCTGATTAAAAAATAGAAGTAAATATGTAAATAAAATAAACAGATAAAGAGAGGAAAATATACCAATAAATATATTTTGTTAAAACCAGTAATAAGCCTGTTTTAAAAATGTACTGACTAAAAAGTAATGATTTTTCTTCTGAAATATAGTGAGTAAAAGTATTATATAACAGAAATATTATTAAAATGTAAAAAAAGAACATTGAATTTATACATACATTGGGGCCATTTAACAGGCTTAAAATTTCAGTCATGTTACATTTGCATTACATTAGGAGTCTTGTCTAAGAGCTCTCATTAGTAAAATATGGTATGCTTGCCAAGGTTGGGGACTGAAACCCAGTCTGCCATTTAGGAGACAGTATTGTTATTCATAACATTTAGGGCGCTTTCACACTGGTAGTTCAAGTTTCTTTAACTTGGAGCGTTTCCCCTGCTAATTGGTTTGTTTTCTCAACAAACTATGTGATCACGTTGTCTCTTCTGATTGGTCAGAGCTGTCTGGTGTGGGAGCAAGAAAGTAAACACTAGAGCAGAAGCAGTAAGAGCGAAAACTGTCACTGTTGCTGTTGCCGCACGGTGTTCACGTACTGTCTCGTGGCTGCTGCACGGCACTCACCTGTCTCGAGCCGCAGCTCCATTCTGCTGTTTAACTGTCCTGAGAGCGTCACTTATCTGTTGTATGTGGTGAGTTAGTGATGTGTGACAGCAGCAACAGTAGTTTTTGCACTAACCGGCTCTCTGTTTATCTCAAACTTGTGGAGTTACACCATAGTCGGGTTGGATCGAGGTTGGATCATGTTCTCATGTTTGTAACCAGACTGAGACCGCATCCTCTCACAGGTCTCAGTACGGCTCGATTGATCCACACCCGAGTTTGCTTACTGTTTTCACACCGTTTGAAACAAACTACACCAAGAGAGCAAATAAAGCAGAGTTTGTTTTAACCAGACAAAATAGTGCTGGTGTGAAAACATCCTGTCATCTACATAAAACCACATCCAACCTCCATCAGTACAATCAAGATAATCTCAAATAGCAAGAATACTACTTCCACAACTATACTTTAACAAAAAAGGTTTAGTATGACTCACATTTCTTCATCTAATATTCTCATCTAACTGACAGAAGTGTTATTTTCATAAAAAACAAATTCTGCATAGGTCAGGGATGGCATTGACCACAGTGAAGGAGACTGTTCCAAACTGAAAAAACCCACTTCTTAACAGGAAGTCTAAAGGCCATGTTGATTGTGAAGTAGATCCACATCTATTGACTATTACCGCTTAGAAATCAAGGCTATCCTATCACTAGAAATAACTCTAGCAGTGCATTCTGTATTATAAACCACAGTGCTCCTGTCTTTAGGCAGGATGGTAGTACAGGGTCAGGCCTGCTCTTTCTGGAGAAGACTGGAGCTTTGCTAAGAGGGCTAACAATCAGGGTAGGCAGGGAAGATGACTGTGTGTGCTGAATGATGAGTTTGAAAGCACTGAGGTTGAGGATGGATTCATATATGCGTCAGCGTCTAAAGATAGTTTCAAGCTGACAAACAGAAAAGAGAGTAAATAGGGAGGCATTAAAGACACTTTTGGATGTCTTATGCTATGAGAAATGTCAAAAACACAATTAAAAGTCTGGAGTCAGTCTGGAGTTAGACAGTAGTTCTTTTGCTTTGTGTTTTTTTCCCCTCAATGACCAGAATTTATAAAATATAGGAAAGTAAGTGAGGCTTCAAACAAACAGTTGTGAACCAGACAAGCAAATAAAGATTTTGGACTTCTGCCTGTACCTATTCTGCTGTTTATCCCCTCCCTGATAATAACTTCGACATCTTTGCAGAAAGAAAAAAATACAGTTAAGGCATTAAAAGTTGCTGAAACTGCTATCCATTAGCTGAGGCATGCATTCGCATAATGAGATAGAACTTTTGTCTGAAGTTTTCCTGGCTGAGGATACATCTGCCTGATGACAGGAATATTCTAGCTCTAGGCTTGGTCTCCAGCTTGTAATTTGATCACTTGTGATGGGAACGGATGAAGACTTTCATGGGAAATCAGCTCTTCATCAGGCTCCAATAATCATGACTATGATCTGCACAATTTGTCCTTTGACTTGCCAAGGAGCCCCAGCTCTCTATTAATGTGTGTGTTGTGCTTTTTATCAGATGTGAGATGATGTCAATAAAGTGCAAAGCAGTGGACCCAGAACAAAGAACAGAGGTTCCTTACCTTCATAATAGATTTTGAAGCCGTGGGCACTCACGGCGAAGTCACTGGTGAGCCGCAGGGAAAACACTGACCCTGTGCTTGTGACTGGAGGTGGGATTTGGAAACCTGTTAACCTGTAAGGGGAGCACAAGACAATGTAGTTTTAGCTCAATTAGTCTTTTAACTTTTTAAGTGTTCAAATCGAGGAATAATGACAATATATTACTTGTGACATTATCTGCATGAGTTACTTAGATGAGGTACAATACATATCTATAATGTACATGTGCATATATTGCTTTCTACCACAGACAGTAGTCACGTTTCCAGTGACCATGAAATATCGCAAATTAGAATTGCAAATAAAAATGTGCTTAATGGAAACACGACAATTTCGAAAAAAACACGTTTTTCAATAAAAGTCTTTTGCGCTAAGATGAGGTGGTTTTTCAGTCGTATCGAAATTGGTTTATATTGCAAAAGTGTAATGGAAACACTCGACCGGACTTTTTCCGCATTAAGGGAGTCACGTGATCAACAACCGGACGTTTCTATTGGCGAAAAAGACGACAAAGAAGAAGACAACAACAGAAAGTAAGAGGATGAAGATGACGCGGCATATTTGGAATAACGAGGAGAATCCTTGGACAATGTGCTGCTGGCTCCACTAGAGATCTCACAGCATCACAAAGTTCATTAAAAGTTGAGTGTGTCATTCTAAAATGTTGAATCCACAGCTCTTCTGTAAAATCATCGACTACAGTTTCCCAAAAATGCCGCATACGTAGCCGCTCCCAAGTATAAGGGGCTTGTCACTCCAAAGCCTCGATAAGTCGCCGACGTCTCCTCTGATGGCTGATGATGAGCGCTAGTGCCATGGTAGCAGTATGTATAAAGCTGAAGTATGTGTTTACATCCACTGCTGCTATGTTTGTAATGACTTATCGTAAGAACAAACATATTCACATGTGATTTTATAAAAGTATTTCACATTTAATGGAAACACCGCAATTGTTTTTTTGACAAAACAGAATATTGATAAAGTTTTGCGCAAAACTGCAATGGAAACGCGACTAATGACATCACTCATTACACACCACCATCATGAAACAGAGGAGTTTGTTCAGTGGAAGGCTGAGGTCACTGAACTGCTCAACAAACCGACTCATTTGTCATTCGTCATCATTTGTTCATCAGATTTTTTAACTCAGATGGGGAGAGGCCACTCTGGATTGAGTTAAATCTTAATCTTAATCTCAATCTTAAGACAGTTTGTACAGTAGTCATTACTTATGTTTGTATGTACGGTATGTACAGGTGTAGACATATTCAATGTTTACATATTTACACAGTAATTTATAAAGACTGGATATACTGGTAATACTTTTGGATGCTCAGCTACTTTGCACATCAGGTCACTTTTCACTTTATACACTATTTAAGTGTTTTTACTAAATTGTACTATAATTGTATGTAAAATCTTTAGTATATTTTTACTGTGTGGTAGGTCTGCTGTGTTTTTCTAAGCTACTGGATGCCTTCATTTCCTTCAGGATCAATAATCTATCTACCTACAAGTACTCTACAGCCATTGAAAACCATTAATGCAGAACTGATTAACCAATGAGGTAATGAATAATAACTTCAAATAATACTAGACTGACATGAGAAGAGGTTGGGAAATAAATGTTATTTTGTTTGTTTCTAATATTAGTGTTTTTCTGCCCAAAAACATTTTTCAGGTGTCTAACACAATTGCTCAGTACTGTGTCATATGCTTAATTTTGTAGTTATTTACTATGTTTTGTGAGAGTTTTTTATTTAAGTAATTAATTGCTGTCACATCTGTTAACATTTGCAAATTTGCCAAAAAAAAAAAAAAAATTTAATAAAGAATTTAACTTTACATTATTTTAGCACATCATGTTGAATGAACCAATATAAGAAGTCCACAATGATTCAAAATAAAATGGAATTACTTTAACATACATTAAACTTAAAGTTAAGAATATGTCTAAAGTTTCTAAAGTCTAAAGTTTCAGATTTCAAAATAAGCGCTACTGTTACAACAGTGAAGACATAAAAATATCTGCTCATGGCTTCCTCTGAAGACCACAACAAGTGAGACCGGAATCCAGTTATAATCACCAGCCACAGCTAGACATGTATTGTAGCTAGAACAGGATAACACTTGAGTACATGCCTGAGACCAGGCCAAGAAATTTCTCTCTTCCAGATCAAGAGTACTGTCTGGAATCGTTCCCATTGAGACCCATTCAAACAGCATGATCTGCTCAAAGATTGTGCCGGCCTGCTGATCTCATGAGGATGAGACTTGTCCATGAAAGCCTCTTACAGCCAAAAGGACATAAAAAAAAGAAGTCTGGTGAGACAGGCCAAGGATACGACTAGAAGCATCTGCAGCAGTGGGGTCCATAACACAACACAATGACAATTTGACAAAGATTATTAGTTCTACACTGTGTTTGTAACGACATAACAAAATTATAAATGGGGCATAAAATTGATTGAATATGAGGTCTGATACAAAGCGACCACACCAGATCATAATTACAGGATTTCCTGAAGCCTCAGGTGTATGCTAAATCTCCCTTTAACTGCCACAAAATCAAAAATGACAGGCATTTTAACAGGCCATTGTCAGGACAGAAGCTAAATAGTGTGGTATGTAGCCAATTTGTGTCAATTCTGGTGATAGACAAGCAGGCTTATTGGCAAAAATTGATGATAATAATAATAACAATTAATAATTTCAAGTGCAATGATCCCAAGGACACTTCACATAGCCAAGAGGGGTGAAATCATACAGCAGAAGAATGAATATACAGAGAAAATATAGTTTTAAGCTAAGTTTTCAAGGAAGGGATAGCTTACATGCCAGTAATCATGACCAAAGTTTGTTGAGTCATCTGTTGGTAATGATAAGAATCTGTGCCGTGTAGTAAGCAGGAAACATAGTAGCATGATGCATCTTACCTCAATCAGATACTTTGATTTTCCTACCAAGCCCTGTGAATAATCAAAGTATGATTATTGCCTAAACTAAGTCAAAAAAAGACCAGAATAATCCCTGATGTTGATGCATGCATGCACAGCGCAAGAAGCAATGATGTCACATTGCTCCTTATGGCCTTGAAACAGATCAGACATAATTAGCTTTGCAAAGCAGTGTTATACCATCATTCTCCAGCATGTATATTCAAATCCACTGTCAAGATCTGCACTTTCTACAGGAACAGGCAACTGAATGAGAACTGTCAAGAGGTCTGGAAGGGCACAGTAAAGTAATAGGGCTGCTGCTTAAATCTCTGCAGAAAAGCAGATCGGTGGCATGTACTACAGTATGAGATTCATAACTAAAGAACTGTGTGCTGGCTGTAACAGGACCGAGTGGACAGAATCGCCTTTGGTTATGATAATACACTCACACAGCAGCTGAAATATTTATAAAAGCCTATGCATAATATCCCCAGGATATTACCCAGATTTGCCTTTAATATTATTAACCTTTAGTCTTGTCACAAGTTTCAAGCAAGTTTGTATAAAATGGCTTAAAAAAGAAGCACTTTCATGATTTTCATTATTTCTATTTAAGGCCTATTTGACCTAAATGTTCCTATTATATATATAAAAAAGTCATTTTTTCTTTAAAGAAAACTACACAAAAGCAGCAAATGAGATGCACATCAATTGTACTCATAAACTAAAACCACTGATGTCAGTCAAGCAACTGTAGTTTTTTTTAAAAAATATGCTTCATCTGACAACTCATGTATATGACTCATATACTCTTCCGCAGTTTGAACACTTTGTGGATTGCAGTGAGCCTGTGTGTGTCACAGAATAGCTCTTCCTCAAGGAGCTTCCTTCTGCTGCATCTTACACACCGGCTCTGCCAATTAAAAATATGTTGCTCCCTTTGGCCAACTTGCCCTCTTTTCTTAACATCCTCCACCAGCACCTCCGGCATTGCTGCTCCCTACTTCCTGCTTTGCCTCTTCTTTTTGCTAACAGCCGTCCTCCATTTCTGCCCACACCACGGTCTATTTTAGGATGTTACACATCAGATGCACTATGAGGCAAAGGTAGGCATGCTTTAAAACACTGTGCTGATACAGAATGGTAATCTAACTAAAGGAACATGGACATTGGCTGAGATATAACACACATTCAGTGACATTTCTTTTGAGTTACACTGAAAAATAAAGGTTATACAAAAGGTTATTAAGGCAATGCCACTTTTGGTTCCATGTCTGTATTTTGTCAATAAATTAGAATGCCATTCCAGATAGCATAGAGATGTGGGCCACTTCAGGTTGAGAAATGGCACCACTGTTGACACTGGCAAACTGCATGTGAGCTAAATGTGGCCCTCATATTGAAAATACACATTTGGCCCACATGTTCCATAACAGATGTGGTCCACTTATAACAGAGATATGGCACTGTTACCTACATATGAGCCACAAGTGGTTAGCTTCTGGTCCAGATTTGGCCCAGTTGTGTGTTTTTTACTTTTGGCTGATATGTGGCCCTAATCTGACATATATGTGGCCCACATCTTGCAACTGGGAGCAGTCTGCCCAAGTGCCGTCAATACATGCGGTAAGTGGGCCTAATAAAAATGGGGGATGAGGGTCAGAATAATTTTGCTATCTGGGATGGATTTTACTGAAATAATTAAATTTTAAAACCTTTAAATTGGTAAAAAAAAAAACTTTGAACCTTTTCACATGAAGCCTTTAAAAGGTTCTTCACATACACAGGGAACCAAAGCACTATTTTTAAGGGTGTAAGCCCACCAATTTTGTTTCCTTGTAACCAGTTCTTATGTCTAATATTATTATATTCAAAAGATCACCAGGTTAAAAATTCAATTGACCTTCTCATTCTGCACTCACATAAGGACTCTTTATAACAACTGTTGAGGAAAGTGTCAAATCTTGTATAACCTAATGAGAAATTGTGGTGGCGGCTTCAGAGTCTCTTACTCAATTTAAATGATAGAAATGGTATAATACATATATAAAAAACTGCACCGTTAGGATGGATCAGGTATAGTTCTTCATTTTGTGTAATCAATCTAATGTTGACATGGTGGGCAATGTTTTATTTCCAATCTGCCTACTTCTGATTAGTCCAGCTTCATAATGTAGCATTTCTAGCTATAAACTCAACATTTATATTGCAATCCTAAACTCCAATTAAGTTTTTTTTGACATTCTACAGCTTGTCCAATCTCAGCTACTATTAAATAATACATTTGTGGGCAGACAATTTATTTATATTGTTTTTTTAGGACAGGCATTGCCACTAAGCAGATTTACAGAAATCCAGGTCCAAACCTCTAATGAGCAAGCCTAAGGCAAGAGTGGCAGGAAAATCACTGAGAGGAAACATTGAACCAAAAGTTGACCCACACCCTGCTCTTGCCAACACCAGTGGCTCATTGACAGTGGTGCTTGCAGACACCAAGGAATTTGACCACTGCATCCAACTCATCCATGCAATGAGACACATATAGACGCACTAATGAGCACACACACTAGGGGACACTGAGCACAAGTGCCTGGTGGGCAGTCCTATCCATCGTGTCATGGTGGGGAGCAGTTGGGGGTTAGGTGCC
Organism: Crenuchus spilurus; assembly: GCA_036984385.1. Lineage (NCBI taxonomy): Eukaryota > Metazoa > Chordata > Actinopteri > Characiformes > Crenuchidae > Crenuchus > Crenuchus spilurus. The sequence goes on along the minus strand of BRDA01009313.1, from coordinate 108,109 downwards.
TTGCTCAAGGCCACTTCAGTTCTGTTCTGTCAGCTCAAAAGGTCAAACCTGCGACCTTCTGGTCACAATGCCAGTTCCCTAACCATGGCTGCTTCTGCAAACAAATAAGAATATACAAATAAGAGTTATAGTAAAGAGAAGCATTCAGATGATGATGAATGTCTACGAGCCTCTTTTCCTCTTTCTAGTCAAGAAGGGGGCAGCAGATCCTAGATTGCTCAGACACTGTACACGTTTGGCTTGAAAGCATTCAGCTGACTACTCTCTGCAAACCTCCAGTCTCCAATCAGCTCAAGTTCTATGCTTTAAAAGGCACAACTCAGACTGGGTCAAAGTCTGGCTTGTCAGAGCGCTTTGGAATAAGGGGCTGATTTGAAGAGAAACAAGGGGGAAAATGGAGGAGCCCTGTGGGAGAAATGGCTGAGTGTTCCTGTTTCAAATCTCTCACATCAAGTGCGTTTTTCCATTTCAGCCCCAACATAACTTTGTCCTAATTGGCATGTTTATACAATATACAGGACAATGACATTCTAGGAAGATTCAGAGCTACATAGACACAGCACAAAGAGTTTAAAATGTCTCATTAATGCCATTAGTGACCCAATTCTGAAGTTCATATAGGATCAACACCCAGAGAGTTGTTTCCAAATGACCAATACTGTCATATTAACCTACTTCTGAGGTTCATAATGCATCTATCTCAAGAGAATAGAAACTCCAATTGACCAAAGCTGCCATAAGAAACCTATTTCTGAAGTTCAGATTCAGGTTTAAACTTCACCATCATGTTTTACAGAGCCATATCCACAACACCCACCGTGATTTGTGGATTTAATGGCTCGATCAATTAGGATTGGTAATATGGGAAGCCTCCAATGTGTCATTTTTATGTCTGCTGTCAGAAATGAGTGCTCCCTGCTCAGAATGAAATGACCAAGATCCAGTTCTTTAAAAGGAGGAAAACACTTTTGATCCTTAGCTTGGAGAACATGAAACACAAGTACAAAGGAGCCATTACACCCCGCATTCTAATGCCCCTTTATTCGCAGTTTGCATACTCCTCCTTTTAATCTGGTAATTACATTTCACCAAATGTACCCGTTTATTTCCATGATGAGATTGCTTTTCTCTCCCTTAGTCTCTCTCTTTCTTTTTTCTTTTTCCTCTGAAGGGAAAACACTTGGTTGGGAACACTAAATGTGTTGACTGCAATGGGTGCCTATTCAGTAGCAGATATAAAGAGAGGGGGTGGTAGGGTGGTTGGAAGCTATATGGCTGCCTCAACCATTTAAGGTTTGATTGGAGCGAGAGAGATGCGGAGAGGCCCGTTCAGAACGCTTCTCTGGTGGCATCTGTTTCAGACTGATTGCAGGAGACAGAGTCTAAGCTGGCTGCGGAGTGGGCGAAATTGCTTTGCACACTGAATAAGTGGAAACTCATCTTTTAAAAGTACTTTTGCCTTTACTGGCAGTACAGATTGCAACATTCAGTCATACCACTTGATTTTTTCCCTCAATAAACGTCTCCCAGCCCTCTAAGATAATGCAATTCAAGTGGTACAGTGTATAATAATAAAAGTTTATTTATACAGCACTTATCACACATGTCTTTAAAAGAGATTTAACACAGCCATTTCAATAGTGAACGGGGGGAGAATTTCACTATAGGGAGCTCTTACAAAAAAAAGTGACTTTGTTTTGTATTGTTATTATAAGGAGCCCTTTCTCTGGGGATACGGGATACCAATTACAGAACCCAAGCTTTTAAAGCTTCATTAAACAAGAAAAGACAATATTTTGTGAGCTTTACGAGTCATTAAGGTGTTTAAAATGGAAACTGACTTGAGGATGCTGGACAGCAGTTTAAGCTGAGGTGTGGATTAGCTTTCTGAGGCTCTGTCAGTAAGCACACATTATGTTAGACCACATTTGCTGTTAATCATCTTCAATCTGATAATTAAGACAAGCTCTTTAAAAAGAAGCCACTTCTCTTTCACTGAAAGAAAGGAAACTCATTTTATGTCCTTAGTTTACATTTTACAGACTCCAGAAGCTTCATCCATCCATCCATCTTCTTAACCACTTAACCACCGCGGTGAATCCCCTTACCCCTTCATTGCGAGCTGGGCAGGGCATTACACTAATTTAACTATAGCCAGGACAGGGTGCTAATCCACTGCCAGGCACACACACACACACACACACACACACACACACACACACACACACACACACACACACACACACACACACACACACTCAGTCCAGGACAATTTTTAGAGTAACTAATTCAATTCAGACCTCCAGGTTTTTGGACTGTGAGAGGAAACCAGAGACACCAGAAGATACTCATGTAGACACAAGGAAAACATGGAAACTCCACCCAGATGGGGACTCAAGGCAAGTGTATATAGCATCGTTTATACACGCGTGGCAGTTCAAAGTGCTTTACCTACAATAAATATAAACAATTTTTAAGTGGATAAAAATTTAAAACATGGAATAAAATTAACAAAAAATCAAAATAAAAAAATACAATTTAGATTAAATAAATAAGTAAAATTATTTTTACATAAAAGAAATGACCTGACATATTCTGCCATCTTATTTGTTACATGCCGTGTACCAGCTAAACGCTGATTCACCATGTTTAGTAAAGGTTCTGGGCTCAACAAGCTGACCTGAGACCTCATATCTAGGAAATCTACTTGGCTGATATTTTTAAGCATATCTCAGATATAATCCAGACCATGACCATTTTATGTTTTATATCAGCAGCACTTTCAACTCTATTCTATAATGAACTGGTAGCCAGTGCAAGGGTTTTTAAACAGGAGTAATGCTTTGATCTCTTAGTTCTAGTTAAAACTCTAGGTAACACTTTATATTACCTTTCATGAATAAGCCATTAACTAATGATTAATAACTATGAACAAATCATTAGTTCATGAGAATTTGAACATGAACAAATGTTTATAAATGACACTTCATGTAGTTACTAATGATTGTATTCATTTTTACAAATGTTAGCAAATCATTAGTAGATCATTAGTAAATGATTAGTAAATCAATTGTTAATGAAATTCTCATTAACTAATGATTTGTTCACAGATATTAATCATTAGCTAATGAGCTATTAATGAAAGTTATTATAAAGTGTTACCAAACTCTGATACCGATCTGGATCTGTTTAATGTTAAGGAACAGCCAGTTGCATTGAACATGTTGGTTTGCAGTCAACACAAAATTAACTACGAAGACAAACACAAGACACAGAAGCTCAAAGGTTATGTTTAAAATCTATCATCTGAATAATATTGTACTTTTAGTGAGAGAAAAGTAATGTAAAACTTATGAGGACATAGTAGCCAAAAAAACTTGTCAAGAAAAGGTATTTGGGGAGATAAAAGTGGTTAAAAGTGGTACTGACATCACACACCCTCTCCTGACTCCAGGCTTTTGTATTATTTCGTTCTTTAATAAAAATAAAAAAATGTAAACAATTAGACCTTATGGACCATGTTGTTAGGGTAAAATCATGACTTCTTAAATGTCCATTCATGTATTGGCTTCATACAATATATTCCAAAAGCCTGAAATGCAAAAAATGCCACACATTAGGCTAATTCAGCCTTCATCTCTAGACAGAAATGTGCTTTCTTCATTATAACCATCGTGTCACTGACCTCACAGTATGTCAATATCCTTTTATTGTGAATTTGACAAGAGCCAAAGTTCATTTAAAGCAATCTAAGCTGCAGTGATATGTGTTTGATAATGATGATACTTGAAATGTCTTCAGGTATTTGTTCCATCCACACATCACAGCTAAATTATGTAATTAGCTCCAGTTCTTTGTTAAGGATGAGAGCTCATTAGTGAAATCAGCTGGTGTTGTGCATGGCTAGAACAAATTCATGTAAACACTGTGACTCTACGGTGTGGAGATCAAGGGCAAACCTCCTAGCACTTTACGGCGCAACACCAGAGAGCACTGATAACAGCAAGATAGATTACAACAATAAGAGCTTCCTGACATAAAGCCCTAAAAGTAAAGGCACACAAATGGAAACACATAAAAAACAAATGAGAAATGCTGCAGTTTTATAAATCTAATAATATAAAACAAGTAATAATGAAAAGTGGAAAGAATATGTTATGATATATGATAAACTTGACATAGTTATTCAAAAGATGGCAATATTTATGTGTACTAATAATCATAAAAATTACATAGTTTACTTAACAGTTATTTTTGTGAGTTAAATTTCATTTAGGTAATGTTTAAAAAATAAGGATCAGTAAAAAAGTATCAGTATATACATTTTATATCAAAATTATGATACAAAGTCACGTCAATCAACAAAATGTATGTTTGTGAAAAAGTTCACCTCAAATCAGTTTAACTATCAAATAATCCAAGTGTGATGTTACATTTGTCATTAATTAATATTCAATTTCTAGTACAATATCTACTTTAATATTCTTAAAAAAAAATAATATTCGAAATAAAACATAAAATACAGACTACTTTTATTCATCAAGCTCTTTCAGCAAATACAACAGATGACATGGCTGCCCAAACTATCACTGACTGAGTAAACTTCACACTAGACCTAAAGCAGCTTGGATTGTGTGTCTCTACACTCTAGACTCTGGGACCTCAATTTCCAAATGAAATGCAACATTTGCTTTCAGTGATGATTTGAGGAGCCATGTCATCTGCTGGTGTTGGTTCACTGTGTTAGATCAAGTCCAAAGTCAGTGCAGCGTCTACCAGGACATTTTAGAGCACTTCATGCTTCCATCTGCTGACAAGATTTATGGAGATGTGGATTTCATTTATCCAGCAGGACTTGGCACCTGCACACACTGCCAAAAGTACCAACACCTGGTTTAATAACCACAGTATCACTGTTTGACTGGACAGCAAACTCACCTGAGCTAAACCACACAGAGCATCTATGAGCTATTGTCAAGAGGAAGATGAGAGACACCAGACAAAACAATGCAGACTAGCTGAAGGCCGCTATCAAAGTAAACTGGGCTTCTATAACACATCAACAGTGCCACAGGCTGATCATCTCCATGCCATGCTGCATTGATGCGGTGATTCATGCAAAAGGAGCCCCGACCAAGTGTTCAGTGCATATACTGTTCATACTTTTCAGTAGAAAAACATTATTGTATTAAAGATCATTTTTTGAATTGGTCTTATATAATATTAAATTTTTTTTGAGACACTGACTTTTAGGTTTTCATTGGCTGCAGCCCATAATCAATATTAAAAGAATGTGTGTGTAATGAATCTATATATCAGTTTCACTTTTTGAATTGAATTACTGAAATAAATTAACTTTAGATTATATATATATTTTTTAGATGCACCTGTTTATATATATATATATATATATTCTTTGATTCCTAAAGAGCTCTACAACAGATGGTTTTAATAAAAATAAATACATATAAAATAAAGCCACAAGCTCATTTAGTTGTTTAGAGACCAAACCAAGGGGTCAGACACATTTTTTTAAAGAAAAAATACCAGAAGCATTCCTCCTCTTCAACAGGGGCTTGGTCATCAATCAGAAAAAAAGGGACAGTCATTGATTTTATGAAACCCCAGAGTGTTACCCCAATTTAAGCTGGGAACTCACAGGGCCTTGGCTGTCACTAAAATAAGTGGGCCGCACGTAATGGATTTAAAAGTGCCTCATCTGAAGCTGCAATACACTACAAAAGGTTCATATTACTGTCCATTATTTGTAAGCACGCCTGCATTCTCAATAACACAGAATTGATTCTCACACACTCTGCCCATTTAAATGAGGCTATAATACTGTATTATGATGATGGCAGTGTATTAACAAATGAGGTGAAAAGAAATCAGGCTCTATACAGAGCTGTCAAGCACTATGTAAAACAGGTGCATGCAATAATGACATACACTTGGAGTACAGCCCAAGCTAAGAGCACATTATAAAATGTGAAAAATCATATTCAATGCATGATGGAAGCACATCACTGAAAGTAAATGACCTGTCCCAAAAGCCTGAGACCTTGCTCTGACTTGACATTAATTAATGTGTTGGTTGTATATATACAATATATATATATATACATACAGGGGTTGGACAATGAAACTGAAACACCTGGTTTTAGACCACAATCATTTATTAGTATGGTATAGGGCCTCCTTTTGCGGCCAATACAGCATCAATTCATCTTGGGAATGACATACAAGTCCTGCACAGTGGTCAGAGGGATTTTAAGCCATTCTTCTTGCAGGATAGTGGTCAGGTCACTATGTGATGCTGGTGGAGGAAACTGTTTCCTGACTCGCTCCTCCAAAACACCCCAAAGTGGCTCAATAATATTTAGAGCTGGTGACTGTGCAGGCCATGGTGTAAGGCTTAACCCCTGTGTGTTTATGTTTTGTTTTGCACCCGTTTTGGTTACTTCCTGTTTCGTCATGCATTGGTTTCAACTGTTCCTAGTTTCATGTCATCACCCCTGTCTATATAAGCATAGTTTGTGTGTTCCCCACGAGTCATTGTATGTATGTATGTATGTATGTATACATTATTGTTGTAGTAGATGTACCTCGTCAACATGTATTGTTAATAATCAGAGTTATATGCATTGTATTGGTCATCTGTGGTATGTTTAGCCTTTCTTCATTTGTGAGTATCGTGTTTGTGCATTGTGTGTTAGTAGCCATTAGCCTAGCCTTATTTACGTTTTGTTTCAGTCATCGAGCTGCCTTTTGTTTTGTATAGTCTTTAGTGTTGTGTTAATAAATCCCTCATTTCAGTTTTATCTCTGCGTGTGCGTTTGCACTTCTTTAACTGGGCTACCGCCCTGACATAATGACTCGTCGACAGAACGCAGCGGAGATAAAGGAGTACGTGAAGGCTATCGAGGAGCAGCTTAAGTTCTCCATGTTAAGTTAACTCCTCCATGACGACATCAAGGAGCTGGCGGATATTCGAGACTTTGCTCTCCTCCAATTTTTGATAGAGGATGCCCCAAAGATGTTCTATTGGGTTTAGGTCTGAAGACATGCTTAGCCATCACCTTTACCCCCAGCCTCTTCAATAAACTAGTGGTCATCTTAGAGGTGTGTTTGGGGTCATTATCATGCTGGAACACTGCTCTGAGACCCAGTTTCCGGAGGGAGCGGATCATGCTCTGCTTCA
>BRDA01009313.1:84849-100898 GCA_036984385.1 Crenuchus spilurus | reverse complement strand
TGTATGTATGTATGTATGTATGTATACATTATTGTTGTAGTAGATGTACCTCGTCAACATGTATTGTTAATAATCAGAGTTATATGCATTGTATTGGTCATCTGTGGTATGTTTAGCCTTTCTTCATTTGTGAGTATCGTGTTTGTGCATTGTGTGTTAGTAGCCATTAGCCTAGCCTTATTTACGTTTTGTTTCAGTCATCGAGCTGCCTTTTGTTTTGTATAGTCTTTAGTGTTGTGTTAATAAATCCCTCATTTCAGTTTTATCTCTGCGTGTGCGTTCGCACTTCTTTAACTGGGCTCCCGCCCTGACATAATGACTCGTCGACAGAACGCAGCGGAGATAAAGGAGTACGTGAAGGCTATCGAGGAGCAGCTTAAGTTTTATCTCTGCGTGTGCGTTCGCACTTCTTTAACTGGGCTCCCGCCCTGACAGCTTTTTCACTCCTCCATGACGACATCAAGGAGCTGGCGGATATTCGAGACTTTGCTCTCCTCCACTTTTTGATAGAGGATGCCCCAAAGATGTTCTATTGGGTTTAGGTCTGAAGACATGCTTAGCCATCACCTTTACCCCCAGCCTCTTCAATAAAGCAGTGGTCATCTTAGAGGTGTGTTTGGGGTCATTATCATGCTGGAACACTGCTCTGAGACCCAGTTTCCGGAGGGAGCGGATCATGCTCTGCTTCATTATTTCACAGTACATATTGGAGTTCATGTGTCCCTCAATGAAATGTAACTTCCCAACACCTGCTGCACTCATGCAGCCCCAGACCATGGCATTCCCACCACCATGCTTGACTGTAGGCATGACACACTTATCTTTGTACTCTTCACCTGATTGTCTTCACATGTGCTTGACACCATCTGAACCAAACAAATTAATCTTGGTCTCATCAGACCATAGGACACGGTTCCAGTAATCCATGTCCTTTGTTGACATGTCTTCAGCAAAATGTTTGCGGGCTTTCTTGTGTACAGACTTCAGAAGAGGCTTATGGCATATGGTCTGAGCACTAACAGGCTGACCCCCCACCTCTTCAATCTCTGCAGCAATGCTGACAGCACTCCTGCGTCTATCTTTCAAAGACAGCATTTGGATGTGACGCTGAGCACATGCACTCAGCTTCTTTGGACAACCAACGCGAGGTCTGTTCTGAGTGGACCCTGCTCTTTTAAAATGCTGGATGATCTTGGCCACTGTGCTGCAGCTCAGTTTCAGGGTGTTAGCAATCTTCATGTAGTGCAACAATTCATCTTTTAAGATCCTCAGAGAGTTCTTTGCCATGAGGTGCCATGTTGAAACTTTCAGTGACCAGTATGAGAGATTGTGAGAGATAGGGATGAGCGAGTACATCACTATCTGTATCTGTATGTGTTCAATAACTAAATTATCTATATCATGGACGGTTCTGGGGGGGGGGGGCTTAGGGGTGCTTTTGCTACCCCTAGGATGGCCATAGCACCCCAACAGCACCCCCAATAAAATATATATATTATTTTTAGTGTGTGAATACCATGTATAATTTAAAAGATTAAGATAAAAGCATTATTTTCAGGCAAAAAATACAAATATAAAGCCAACGTAGGTGATCTAATTCAGCAAATGGGTGCAGCACACATTTAACTTTTGACCTTACGTTAATTTCCTTTTTGTAACTTAGCATTGACAAAGCACTAGCATTATCACAATGGAGCATTTTTTTTTATTTCAGAAACATCCACAAGTAGAAACTCAGACAAAAGAAAATGAGAGTGATTGTGAACCTGGGGCTTCAGGTGATGTTAACAGGTCTAACACAATGCTTGTAGTCAGTGACCTCAACCAAGAAAGGCCAGAGGATGGATTTGAGGGAAGGGACCCACACGAGGCGGCTGGCGAAGATGCTAGCACTGCTGTGGATATTAGCGGTCAACCCCAGGAGGGCCCAAGACGACCAGTTCTTCAGAATTACCCCGCACATCAATTTAGAAACCAGCAGAGAATTTTTAATAAAAGCTGGTTGGATCAATATGTCTGGCTAGAATACAGCGTTTCGAAAGACACTGTTTTGCTTTGCTTGTCAGCATTTTCTAAAGCGAGGGCACGGATTTCATTTGGAACCAGCTTTTTCCAGAAACATGTACAACAACTGGCGAAAAGCTTCAGCATCATTGAAGAGTCATAAGGAAAGTGTGGGACACAAATTTGCTATGGAATCTTGGTGTGAGTTTAAACAGAAAGAGACAAGCGGCTCATTTCATAGCATTTTTCCCCTCTAAAATAATGTAAGTATTGATTCATTTCAATTGTTTATACATAATATTAACAATAATAATAATAATAAATTGGTAGAAGCAATAATACTTCAGAAGGAGTATTACTACTAAAATGCAGAGTTTGAAGATTGGAGACTTTGTAAATAATTACAGTTTTGTATCTCAAAACAGTTGATCAATTTTGATGGCTGCCATTTTGGCGGTAACTTGTGTGAATTAAGAAAAATATGTCAATGGTACGGAAATCTACATTTGGGTAATATCGTGGCATATTTGCACAGCATGAAGCGTTATGGTAGCATGGCATGATTATTTCTAATAATATTCTAAATGAGTTTCAACTAAGGCTGCAGTGACGCGACCATAAAAAGGATCAATGTTTTGTAGAACCAAAACAAAATATAGACAATAATGTCGGTTATTGTAGTAATGTTAGTATATAATAATAATAATAATAATAATAATAATAATTTATTATTATTATTATTATTATTATAAAAATAATATTTTTTACTTAAAGGTTAATCAATTCGTCAAACTGAGTTGTTAATAATTCATTGTAAAACGCATCATACATATTGAATAAACAGCAGTGATGTGTAACAAGCAGGGCTTATGCCGTTTGTTGCAGTAGAAATTAAACTGATTTGCACATTAATGGGAAAGCCTAAATTATAGAACACCCTCGCTGAAAAGTGAAACTACCGCATAGCAACAGCAAAAGAAAATCTCTGGCACCGCCCATGATCTATATCCGTATCTGTACTTGGAGTGGGCGGAGCCTAAACCGGAATTGGTGCACTTTGTATTTATACAATTTATACAATTACAGACTGTAGTCTATCTTTTTCTCTGTAGACTTTATTAGCCTCCTTTCACCATGTGCACCCCCACAGGACCACCACAGAGGAGGTATTATTTGGGTGAAGAATCATTCTCAACATTGCAATGACCCTTACGTGGTGGTGGTGTGTTAGTATGAGTTAGAATGGGTTAGACACAGCAGAGCTGCTGATGTTTTTTAACACCTCGATGTCACTACAGGAAAGGAAAAAGTGCACCAATCAGAACTATTCAGCCAAAACTGAACACCAGTTATATTGTTATAGCTCATCATTCCACTATACAAGATTAAGAATCATTAATCCCAAAACAGCTTGAAAAAAAAAATTCATTTGAAATAAATAAAATAATGTCAATAATTTTATATGCTATCTCAACTTAAATTAAAGAAAATAAATAAAATTTAGCATGATTTTTAAAAATAGTGCCATTAACACAAATTCTATTTGATCCTGCGAGTCATCCTTAGCTCATGTTGAGACTTGACCGTGTGTGGCATCATTACGAGTAGAGGAGAAAAAGGCTGAAGCACATTTCCTGACTGTATTTTTTGTTTTGAGGGGGGGGATTTGTTTTTAGAATTACTGAAAATTTCAGGTGCTGTAAGCACCATTTCATATACAGTGGAACCTTGATTTATGAGTGACCCAACTTACAAGATAAGATCCATCGCCCTGTAGATTTAGTTTGCTTTATGTTGCAGAGATCTGGCCTAAAAGCAAGCTTCTACCACCTGCTAATAGGAGTCACTAGCGAGCAAAAGTTCACTGCTGACACTGCAGAGAAGAAGAGGTGGTGCGGTGCTGTGTAAACAAATGTATCTCATTAATTTCCTAAAAGTTTTGAGATGAAGGATAAAGGTGTCAATATCTCCTTATTTCTGCCACCAGTCTCTCTTCAAAATTCCATAAAAAAGTGATTAATCGCGATAAATGATTTGAAATTCTAATATCACAATTACATTTTTTTATTGTTTGACCGCCCTAATGGCAAAACATAAAAGTCCATTTAAATTAAAGTGTAAAGCAATATCTCAAATAAGCAAATTGAAACCAAATAATCAACCAAAGGAATGTGTTGTGCCAAAAAAAGGGAAAATTAGCTTGGGTAGTCATATTTAATAGTCACGTGAATCCATTCAATAAGAACAACAATTATTTACTGTTGGTTGAAAAATGGAGTTTTAGCCTCCAAGGCCAGGCTGGATTAATTGGTGTCAATTGGAAAAGGATTCAACAGCTTGTGTAAAAGCCTGGAGCTCAGGTGAGCTGAAAATAATGATGCTCCGCTCTGAGCTTTTCCTCTAACTCCAGCTCTGCTCAGATTTGGATGGTGAAGCTGCTTCGGCTGACAGCTAGTTAGCTGCCCTGCAGGGTTTGGAACTCATCTTTGTCTTGCTGTGTTCGACTGTTTTTGGAAGTTTGCACTCCCATGCAGCTCACATCTATTGACTCATTTCCTTTCCTCTATTGGACAGAGCTTCACTTTTTTTCTCTTTTGCTTTTCAAGTCAGTGTAAACAGGTTTTTTAGCCCAGCCTTCACGTCTGCCAGATGCTGTTTAAGGCCTTGGTTCTTTAAGAATAAAAAGAAATGAGACAGATTTAATCCTTTATTTTCAGCAGATTACATTAGCCGTCTCCAGCTTCACATCTCTCTGCCTCTTCTCACAGTAAAACTCTTAATTACTTCTCACAGTGCTAATTAGTGAATGGTAAAAAGACAGAGAGGATAATTACTAATTAGTGAGAGATGAGAGAAAGCCAGTTGAATGGTCAGATTTTTCTCTCAGTTGTAGATGGAACACTGGCTGAAATCTGTGGTGTTTAGATTGTCTTTATTTTGGCTTCAGCAGTAAACACCCAGCCCATTCATACATTAGCATATGTAGCGTAAGTGGCAAACCAGATATTTTCTGTAAGTGAAAGACTGGTTAAGAATCACTGCACTATCTTTTGTGTGCTATACTTTAGTCCAAAGTAGTGGGTCTAAAACTTTCAATACAATATTGAAAAATAGGGTTGAGCTGGATACCCGTTTCAGATGGTACAGATAAAAGCATTTGTGACGAGTACGATCACTAAACGAGTAAAACTCGTCAATATCAGTGCTCCTGCTGAAGGAAAATCCTCATTGGGTCTTCACGATCTGTGATTGGCCAGTCACACAGAGCCCCCACCCCTCCCTACACAGAAGCATCTCTGCCAGACCTGTCTCTCTCTCTCTCTCTCTCTTTCTCTCACACACACAAACATAAACACCTTTATCAACATTGTTTAACTGGAAAAAACTGCCAAGGCAGTAAAAATAAATAAAATAAAATCAATTTGATCATAAAATTAAAATAAAAAATAAATAAAAAAGGAAGTTGACAAACTCTTGTTCATGCATACTTAGTAGTTCATAATTTCCTACTGCATGAGTTGGAAGCATCCACTTAAAATATTCATGTTCTGAGTTTATATATAAAAAAAACTTGTTCTGTAAATAGTTCTCTTACTTCTGTGATCAAAAACATTGATTTGAAACTTAATTTTGAGGCTTTTCTGTTTTCAAATACACAATATATACAGCAACTTCTAATCAATTCATATCAATTTCAGACTTAAAATAATGTACTGATTTAAGCCCCACCCACTTTTGATTAAACCACGCCCAATTCCAGTTTAGACCCCACCCACTCAGAGTACATATAAGGATACAGATCATTTAGATAGTTAAACAGATAGAGATACAGATACAGATAGTGGTGAACTCACTCATCCCAATTGAAAAAAAAACATAAGTGTTGTTATGAAGTGTAGTGCTTAGTTAGACAGCACATGATCATATTACACATATTGTCCACTGGGGGTGGTAGCTACCTCCAAGGCGCTCCATACAGTATAAAACTGCCTCAGAAGAACAGCTGAGATTGAGTGTTTGGTGGGAAGAAGAGCATGACAGGTGCCTTTGTGTTTGGAGAATACTACCTTTCTCTTCACCTTACTGGAATTATATGGACTTTTTTATTTCCCTCCTAAAATGTGACTTTAAATAAAAGAACAGAGCTTGGGGTCTTTGTCACTGGAAGGACTCAGCTAGGGCTGGCCTAGCCTGTTTTGAGGTAAGCTAGTTCTCCAGTGGTACACACTCACATAACCTGTACATACTGACTGTCTAATTTAATTACATAAACTTAAGGTTAAGGATTTAGAGGGAGTTGGTTAGAATATTGCGCATAGACAACATTTATGAGCCTTTTCAGTTTTCAGATTATCATCTTTTTTTAAGAGAAATTTTGTTATTGTTCATCCACCTGCTTTTTGTTGGGGTGCCCACGTGACTTGCTGCTAATTTTACAAAAACAAAGCATCTAACCACGCATTCATCACTCACCCACATGTTTGTCGTTCATTCTGGCTTTGTTTCTTGTTGCTTCTCTGACTTTGTTTCTTGTTATTTCTTGTTGATAACATTCAAAACAAACTAAAATGTGACGGCCTGAAAACAGGTGTGAAAACACATAGCGGCCGAGAATGGGTGTACAAAACAAAGGCAGCAGCTGGACCACACTGGCACTCTCTAAAACAGAGTGTAAACCTGAGTGATGTTAAATGTTCATTTCATTAGTCTTTTGTATTTATTTCTCATTGTGTTCTGTATGTAAAACTATAGTTATTCTATATAAAATGTGTTTTTGTTTATTTTGGAGTGTCTGAAACGGATTAATTGGATTTACATTATTTCTTATGGAAAACATTGTTTCTGTTATCAGACACTTTAGAACAGATTAATGACGAGAACCGAGGTTCCACTGTATATTACACACTATTCTTGCCTACTGCTTTCACCTACTCTGTAGAATGGATGTAGGCAGTTCTGGACACAGCTTTAGTCTTGACTGCAGGGCATCCAGTCAGAACAGAGATAATTAACATATATTAGTCTTAAAGGTACAGTAATGATGTGAATTATGAAAAAGCAGAAATATTAGAAGTGTACTTTGGAGAAAAATGCAAGAACAATGTAGGATATGAACTGTGTGTGTGTGTGTGTGTGTGTGTGTGTGTGTGTGTGTGTGTGTGTGTGTGTGTGTGTGTGTAAAAATGTCACTGTGTCTGTGGTACAGTGTCTCTGCCCGATGGAATGGACCTGCCTGTAACTGAAAGACCTCACCCTGAAAAAGAATGACCTACTCTATCTCTCTCAGTCTCTCTCTCACTCCCTCCCTCTTTCCCTGTCATTCTCTTTCCCTCTCTCTCCCTCACTATCTCTCTCCCTCACTCCCTCACTTATTGTTGCTATGACTACAGCCTGGAGAGAGCAAAGAAGAACAAAAAATTCCTGAGCACTGAACAACTCTTTCTCCCTCCCACTATATGTCCCTTCTTTTTGCACTCCTTTTTATCTACTCTTTCTTTCTCTCTCTCTCTCTCTCTCTCTCTCTCTCTCTCTCTCTCTTTCCTTCTCTGTCTGAAGAGTCAGTGATTGACAGCAGATCAGCTTGGAGGAGAGAGAATGAGACACTCACAGATGGAGGAAGAGAGACAATGTGAGAAATGGAGAGGAAGAAGGATAGGAGGAGGTACAGAGAAAGGACAAAAAGTGATAGATGGAGAAAGAGTGAGAGAGAAAGAGCAGAGTGGAGATTCAGAGAGAAGACTGAAGACGATGGGTTAGACACTCTGACTCTGATCAAAGCTGGAGAGAGAGAGAGGGAGAGAGGGGGGAGAAAGAGGGGGAGGTGGGGGAGAGGGGCAGTGATCAAAGAGAGAGATGAAGGGATTGTGGAACAGACGAAAGGAAAGCAGAGGAAACTCCAGCACCTTTCAGCCTCAGCGGGGTTCACAGGCTGTTGTGTACATTTCGCTTTCATTATTTCCTCCGATCATAACTTTACTCTTCTTTCTTTCTGTGATAGAGGAACGATAAAAAAAAACAAAAGGAAAGAAAAGATGGGAATGATAAAAAGAGAGTGAGAAAATCTCCTGCCGTGTGTCCCTGCCTGCCTCGTTACCTACATCACGCTGATAATGTTGAGAAATTGTCATCTGATCTGGATGCTACAGTGACTTCATTTTACACAGCACAGCCACTAATGAGCTCAACACGCTAACAGGCCGCAGCTTCACATTCAGCTTCACTAATAGGAAAGCAGCCATGAAGAAGTCCAGAGAAACTGTACTGTAGTGAAAGTTTGGATTGTGTTGCAAAATCTTCCTCAGTTAAAGTGGAACCAACAATATACTCATGTTAAGTGAAAAAATGACACATTTAAACAGTAAACAGTTCAAAAATAATGTTTTCTTTTTGCTAGTTTGTGGTGGTGTGATGCCACAAGTGAAAAATAAATAAGACCTCACTTTATTTGAATACAGTGGAACCTCAGTTATTGTTTGACGTGGTTATCATACATTTTGGTTATCCTCAACTTTTTTCAGGGAAATTTTGTCCCAGTTATTGTTCATCCGCCCGGTTTTTGTCTGCGTGCCCACATGACTTGCCCCTAATTTTGCAAAAACAAAAAAGCATCCACCATTAATTTGCATTCTGTGTTTGTTTCTCTGGCCTTGTTTCTTCTCTGGCTTTGTTTCTCATAGTTTCTCTGGCTTCATTTCTCGTTTCTCTGGCTTTGTTTTTCGGGCCTTGTTTCTCGTTGTTTCTCGGGCCTTGTTTCTCGTTGTTTCTCGGGCCTTGTTTCTCGTTGTTTCTCGGGCCTTGTTTCTCGTTGTTTCTCGAGCCTTGTTTCTCGTTGTTTCTCGAGCCTTGTTTCTCGTTGTTTCTCGAGCCTTGTTTCTCGTTGTTTCTCGGGCCTTGTTTCTCGTTGTTTCTCGGGCCTTGTTTCTCGTGTGTTGTTTCTCGTTGTTTCTCGGGCCTTGTTTCTTGACGTTTCTCGGGCCTTGTTTCTCGACGTTTCTCGGGCCTTGTTTCTCGTCGTTTCTCGGGCCTTGTTTCTCGTCGTTTCTCTGGCCTTGTTTCTCGGGCCTTGTTTCTCGTCGTTTCTCAGGCATCGTTTCTCGGGCATCGTTTCTCGTCGTTTCTCTGGCCTTGTTTCTCGGGCCATGTTTTTCGTCGTTTCTTGGGCCTTGTTTCTCGGGCCTTGTTTCTAGTCGTTTCTCAGGCCTTGTTTCTCGGGCCTTGTTTCTAGTCGTTTCTCAGGCCTTGTTTCTTCGTCATTTCATCGGGCATGAAAACAAATAAAAATATTGGAATATTATACCCAATCCTTTTTTGAAATGTACTCAACGTGGGATGTCACAATGTGATATGCTGATCACTGACACTTTCCTTGTTGCTCCCATATTTATCATATAAGTTAACTGGTCTACTGTGGTGCATTGATTACTCTGTAGCACTCACTGGAGCCGCTTTTCCAACATGCCCCACTGTTATGTTATTGGGAGGCTCTCCGTGTATGAGAAGTACATTCAGTACCTTCACTACAGCAACTCTAGAACAACCCACAAATTTATTGGGTTTCAAGATCTTCATACAGCAACCTGTTATCATGTCCTTTTGGTCATCAGTCTCATCACATCCTTTGTACATGATGATCATCATGTAGTATCTGTGAAGTCCTGAGCTGAGTTTATTACATACTTCAGGTAGAGTTGATTAGATGACACTTTTGAAGTTTAGAATGGGAGCTGTGACACTAACCATACACTGCAAAAATAAAAAGGCAAAAAATCTTGTGTCTTACTTAGTTCATTTATCGTGATGCTTGTAAAATGATCTGTCAGTACAGTGAGCATACAATATACTCTAAATGAGAAATATTAAATATTTAGACTAGATTTAAGATTTCACTTGCTATCCAGTTTTGCAGTGCATGTCCTAACAGCCAGTGAGAAAAATAACAAATGATGAAAAGTTTTCGTCAATGACTAAATCAAAATGCCCCCTTTTATTTTTAAAAGAGCTGTCAACACCAGACCTAAGCATCAGCTTAGCCATGTACGATGCACCAAATTTGATGGATGCCCCATTTATATTTTTGACGCATTGTGCCACTCTGCCACTGATCTGACATACACATTCGACTTTTCTAGTGTAGATAGCCTGAAGGCTTTGCAACACAGTAACATTTGTTTGCTGTTAGAAGACAGTGTAATGTTGCTGACAAACAGTAAAACTCAATAGTCACCAAAATAATCCAGTTACTACTGAAAGGAAAAATACATAAAACTGTACAAAAAGACTTGGTATCCTGCTTTATTTAGATAAAACAGTGCAGTGTGGAGAATGGACATTCAAGTAGTTATTCACTCCAACAAAGCAACATTTGAGAAGTAAAGCTTAAATCTAGTCTAAATCATTAAAACAAAACAAACTACAGGAATGTCATTTGAATGTTACATTTACTTTTGTATCATAATGAGCTTATAGTATTATAGCATACAGTACCAGTAAACAGTTTGGACACATTCTCATTCAGTGTTTTTGTTGTTTTCTCTTTTTTTTTACTACATTGTAAATGAACACTGAAGTCATCCAGACTGAGTGGACATATAAGGAATCATGTTGTAAATATAAAAGTGTTAAACAAACCAAAACGTTTTAGATTTTACTTCAAAGTAGACACACGACTGATGTCTCAAACACATTAAGAGGCAAGAAATGCAAGTCATGAACTCTTGACAAGACACAGCTGTTAACTGAAAGCCATTCCAGGCGACTACCTCATAAAGCTGACTGAGAAAATGCCAAGAAAGCTGCATCTAAGCAAGAGGTGCCTACTGTGAAGAATGTAAAATATAAACATATTCTGGTTAGTTTAACACTTGTTTGTTTACTAAATAATTACAGATGTATTATTCATAGTTTGGATGACTTTAGTATTAATCTACAATGCAGAACATTTTTTAATTGGTTGAATTTATTGTTGTACTCATTTCTTTTGTCTTGGAAATATAATTGAGTAAGAGTAATCTTTGAATTCTAATGCTAGTGTAGACATTTTCAGACTTTTGATTCAGCCAAGCTCTGATGCACAGTCGCGAAAACCAAACGAAAGCTCTTATTCTGAACACATTATGTGAAGAACTAGCTCTTTACAAAAGATCATTATGCTGGAATAGTTGAAGAAATTCTGCTTAAATGAAGCTTTCTCTTTCTTTGCAGCAGTGCTGAGACAATAACAGGTTCAAACGGAGGCTCTGGAGTTTGGAATAAATTCATGAACTCGAGATCCGAGACAAGTTTCTCTCCCCAGAAACTGACGCAACATTCGGACACAACCGGGTCCAAGAGCACTGCTGCTAGCTAATTTACACAACACTGTAGAATTCCCCCTTACCCCAAATGCAATCCTTCAGATGAGATATGTTTGGGGTCTGACATCTTTTTTTGTTAGATTTATACTGGAGCTAAAGGGCTAACATTGCTAACAAGTAATGGAAGTTTATACCTCACCAATTAGCATGATGCTACCTGCATGCCTAGATCATCCAATGCTTTCAATTAGACTTTCTTATGCATTTATTGTGAAATAATGTAAATTTCCATGTCTGCCTATACTGACTACAGCAGGGTAGCCCCACCCATTCAGGCTATAGCAGTGCAGCCCCAACCACTCAATCTTCAGCAGTTTAACCCCAGCCATTGAGCCTACATAATTTTAGTTCTGACCATTTAGCCTACCCTTTAGCCCCACCCATTCAGCCTACAACAGTGTAGCCCAACCAACTTTAACTACATCAGGGTAGCTTAGCCCCTCCCTTTCTTCCTACAGCAGTGAAACCCCTCCCATCCAATCTACAGCAGTTTAACCCCACCCACTGAACATACATGTTTTAGTCATGACCAGGTAGCCTACCCTTTAGCCCTACCCATTCAGCCTACAACAGTGTAGCCCAACCCACTTTAACTATATCAGTGTAGCTCCACCCATTCATGCAGAAGTTCTAAAAACTACAGACTGCTGTTTAAACCATGGCAGCCTATCACGAGCTCATTTATCGATATCACTCGTAAAGATACAGTAACACTAGTGATGTCAGTAACGTTACTTAGTAACGTGTTACTCTAATCTGACTCTTTTTTCCAGTAACGAGTAATCTAATGCGTTACTATTTCCAATCCAGTAATCAGATTGAACTTACCTCAGTCACTGTGCGTTACTATTTTAATCATTTTCCTTGCTAAAAATATATACTGTGGTGTAGCAGAGGAAGGAAACTCGGACAGATTCAGCATCTCACAGAACAGTCTAGTGCACAACCCGTGGGGGATTCTGGGAAGTGACGTCACTGACGCTGCATGGCCTTGGTTAATCCAACACTACCTTTTTTTTTTCATTACAATATTTTACAATATTTTTACTTTCTTGCAATTTTACTTCTTCTTGTGGGATAGTGACACATGTAAACAATGGAGGGAAGGGTTATCAAACGAAAATGCTGGCTACGGTCTTCCACAGCCTTTGGCTTTGAGCAAACTTCTACTCACTCACAAAAACAAAACAGCATTTTTTCTTAAAGAGACAATAATCCTTTATACTGACACTACAGTACTACACTATGAACTAACACATAAAAAACATTAATTTATCTAGTTTAAACCAAAATACTACAAAAAAACTGTCTCATGCAAACCAAATATCTTAAACCAATAGTCAAAAAATTTAATTACTGGTAAATACACAAAGATAAAAGGTTTAATAATTTTTAGTAATTGGCCCATACACAACAGAAGCTGGACTGCAGTGTAAAAGGTGGGGAGAGCTGAGGGCAGTAAGTACAGATGCTGGTCATAAAATTAGGCTATCATGAAAAAGTTGATTTATTTCAGTGATTATATTAAAAAAGTAAAACTTTTATATTATATTAATTCATTACACACAGACTGATACACTTCAAATGTTTATTTCTTTAAATTTTGATTATTATAACTCACTACCATATACACTGTGTTTGTTTTGTAAAAACACTCCTTTCTACTCTAATGCAGTGAACAACAGGTTCAATGTTCAGTTTTGCCAATACAGTGTTAACAGTTAAATATGTCAGGTCAAGAAAGATTTATTAAAACAAGAATTTATGTTAAGTGAAGTCAAAGACTGTATTTAATTTTTTATAAAAAAAAAAAAAGATATTTTAAGATAATTCACTGTCTTAGTAATAATACTAAACCATCTTTTTTATATATAAAACATGTATTTTTTCAGAAAATAGTTTTTAAGTTCAACTTTAAATGTCAGGAGGTACGTTGTTGCTGTTAAAAATGCATTTCCAATAAAGTGAGTATTGGCAAAACTGGTTGTCATTTTTATGTAGAAGTGGTGGGGGTTGTTGTCTGCATCTCCTGAATGTAACTAATAAAGTAACTTGTAATCTAAATTAGTTACTTTTTTGATTACTTAATTTTAAAAGTAACTACGTTTCTTTTTAAAGGAGTAGTCAGTAATCAAATTACTCTTTCAATGTAACTATGCCATCACTGAGTAACACAAACGTTTTTTGTTTTTTTTCCTAAGGGATAAAAATAGGTTGCATAAATACATAACTAGGACAAAATTTAAAATGCAAAAACACAGAAGGTACTTAAGCTGTGTAAAATGTATTTCATTGGTCTTTGTGGAAGTGGTGGTGATGAAGGTGTGATCAGTGTTCGTGGGGAGACGGGGTGTGCAGGGTTCAGTAAAAGCATTTTTTTTATGTCTTATGAATGAAACATATGCAGCTGTGAGCTGAGTGAGGGAAACAGCTCAGAGCAAGCCAAGCCTGATCAAGCAGATCAGAAATTAGACTCATCTCAGCTGATTTGTGTCCAACTTGGACAGAGAGGGGGCGCTGGAGGGGCCCTGGGTCTTCAAGTGTTGTGAGGATGAGGGGTGACAGAGAACAGGAAGGGGGGAGGGAGATAAAAGAGAATGAGTTGAATAAGGATGAGAAGAATTCGTGGCTGGAGAGGAAAAAGGTGATAGAGCAGGTTTGGAGGTGACAGATTGATGGATGAACTAGCTGGACATTGAGTAAAAACAGATAACACTAAGACACACACACACACACTCACACACACACACTCACACACACACACGGGTAAGTTTTTATAACTTGTCACACATGTTGGGTCACACACATCCCATCAAATGTAATATATTTAATATGTAATAATAATAATATGTCCCACATGTATGACATATATACTTAAAAATCATTTACATAATTTTAAATGTTTCTAATATGTAGTCCTTGCATATATGTGCAGAACCAATCAAATATAAACATATTCTGGTTTGTTTAACACTGTTCTGTTTACTAAATAATTACATATGTATTTCTTCTTAGTTTGGGTGACTTTATGTTTATTTCCTATGCAATGTAATATTTACAGAGTGCAAGACATATTAGTCATGTTTAATGTAAACAAATATAATTTCTAGTAATAACATTTCCAGTAATGTTGGGCCATTTTTGTTATGATACATTCACACAATATCAAGAATAGCTGCTATGTCCAAATGATGTAAAATAAACATATAAACACATACAATTATATATGATACATGGTTTTCTTATAGCAATAACTATATTATACCTCTATATTATACCTCTGTGGACATATTTGACCATTGTTTGAATTTTTTTGATTTTAACTTGAGAGCTTTCTGACTGAATAGCCTTGTTCATACCATTTGTGGCAGAATAAGCAAAATATCAGCCATGTTTAAAGGTGAATAAAGACATTTATTTTGCACCAGGCGTTGTTTCTTTATCCTAGCTCAGCTTTTAGAGTGCTGCAGCAGCAGATGGAAGAGTTCCAGCCATGTTGGGCAAATAGCAGTTCATTGCAGAGTTTTTTGTTTTGCTGTAAACCTTGTTCCAAAAATAGCTTTTGCAGCGCTACATATTCCAGCGGCACCTTGTAAGCAGCTGTGGAAGCTGAAGGCGTTTTTGTTCTGCTGTTTCAGACTGACTGTCTGGAGAGCAGACTGATCAAAGAGGCTTTACTGATGATCTTCAAAACTAATCACAGTGATTATCATAAAAATGTGCAAAAAACTTTTGTTATTGTGAAGTTCTCAGGGGTATACCAGCAGTCAACAAGAGTCACTCTAGAGTCAAGAGTCATCTGCCAGGCGATCCATCGGTACTAGGGATCCTGCACTTTCCTCTGTGAACGTTGGCTGACCGGCTGCAACATATTGACAGCAGTTGGAAAAGAGGCGGAGCTTGACTTCACATGCATCAGAGGAGGCCTGTGTTAGTCTGCATCCTCCTAGATTCAGGGACATTACAAGTGATGGAGAGAATCTGAATGGGGCGAAGTTAATCTATAGTTTTCATGTGACGTCACGTTATGAGTATCCGCCATTTTGTGGGTCAAGACAAAGAGATTGATAGTGGTTACAGCGTTAGTGTTAGTTTATGACATCTGTTAGTTTATGTTAATTTTTAATAAAATATAGTTAATAAATAGAATGGAAAACGAGAATAAGACACGGACGTCGTTCAGAGGTACCTTGATGGTCTCGATGTGGCATCAAAGTCGAGATATTTAGAGAAAATTGGTCTCACAAATGTCAAGGATTCGTACAAGTTGCACAAGCATCATTGGAAAAGAGATGTACTTCAGTGGCCAAACATTCCATATCCAGACTTTGTCAACTACCTGGTAAACGGTGTGAGTACCTACACAAGATTTAAAAGCTTACAAGTCTCTGGATGCCTATAATCAATTCGTTTGTGGATGGATGAAGGATGGTAGTAGCTTAACCTTCGCAGACAAGTGCCTGTTGACTGCAAGGGTAAGCTAACAATCTACAGATTATTATGATTATAGAACTGTATAAATTACAGTGGTAAACCTGTGTTTCGACTTTAGATAGTCTATTACATGCCGAATTGTATTACTTTATTGACTTAAAAATCAAAATAAAGTTCAGTTATTAGGCTAATGAAGTTTCCATATGCATGAAAATATGCTTGTTTAAGAAATGATGGACATTTGCCTTAAATACTTTT
>BRDA01009313.1:39192-83687 GCA_036984385.1 Crenuchus spilurus | reverse complement strand
ATATATATATATATATATATATATATATATATATATATATATATATATATATATATATATATATATATATATAATTTTGTTTTTTCTGTCATTCTCTCATGCTCCTTGTTTGTGGTCAATATTCTTGTGAAGATGCTTGCACCTGTCTTGTATGCATTATTGGGATTCACCATTCATGCACTCTCTGACTTAAACCTCTCCTGCACATGCTTCCTGTCTATCAGCCTCACCCCTAACATTCACTAACAACAACTAACATTCTCTCTTTTTATAGGTGAAATTTCAGAGGGGACCGGGTGCTTATCAATTAAGTAGCTCCTTACAAAAACAAATCTGCTTTCTTTGTCTTTATGTGTTTTTGTTTGCCAAAGACAAGAGAAATACACTAGAGATGAATACAGTAAAAGGGCTGCAGTCAGGGGAAGGGCACAGGGACAAGTAGAACAGTGAATGATCACAATGGCCCAGCGGCTCCAGTTCAACGGCTTTGACACAGTGCCAAGCTGCTCCGTCTCGATTTACATTTGCTTTGCTGCATGTCAGCTAGGAGCTAAGTGTTGCACAGCTAGACTTAAATACATCCTACACAAAAGCCTTAATATCCAGAAAGATTAGGTAACCACTAAATATTTCCTCTATAAATTGGCATTTCCCGTGATGCAAGAAACTTGGACATGTGACAGAATAGAAGTGAAAACGACAAACGAGTGTTCAAAGATTCCGTGCTTTCTTTCTCTCACGCATCACTGTGCTACTACTATACTGATGCTGACATTATTATATGTATATTATGTATTATATGTATAATTGCATCAGATACTATTTATATTTTGCATTATTATAGTCAATGACCCCTGAAAACATACAGACCAGAAATAAAACCTGCTGTTTGTTTAGTTTTATGTATTTTGACCATTTTTCAAAACTGCTAACATTCAATGTTATGATGTGAGACTGATACTAATATAGCAGTACAGGGAGTATATCACCCAGCTATATTATTAATAATATGTTATTATTTATTATTAAATTACAATCTGTACAATATTGTTATTATTACTAGTAATTAAAGTTTATTTTTCTGTAAGTAAAGTCTTTTTCTCTAATAGTGGTAAGTATGTCATGCTTAGTTCCCAACATAATGTCTATATTTGCCTACAAATGTGCTATGA
The DNA here is from genome assembly GCA_036984385.1 of Crenuchus spilurus. Taxonomy (NCBI): domain Eukaryota; kingdom Metazoa; phylum Chordata; class Actinopteri; order Characiformes; family Crenuchidae; genus Crenuchus; species Crenuchus spilurus. The sequence goes on along the minus strand of BRDA01009313.1, from coordinate 82,515 downwards.
ATGTGAAGTTAAGCAGGTGTGGATTGCAGAAGGATTGTAACCATATTTAACAGATGTTCATGCAATGAACTTCATCGTGGTCAACAAGGCATGACACTATTCAGCTGTGTCAGGCTGTTACAGTTATTAACTCATGAAACACACATTCACTCAGATTCCTTAAAACGTTTAAATCCTAGATGGGATTGTAAAGTATGTAAATGAGTTCAAATGTAAAAAAAATACACAATTATAAGCTGACTCTCCACAGATATACTGTATATGCTGAAATGATTGTACTGTGTGCTGCTGGGTGTAAACGATGACTGTGCAGCACTTCACACATTCACCACTGGATGTCAGTAGCTCAAGCTGGAGAGCATAAAAGAGCTTGTCTCCCCCTCCTCTCCACTACTGTGGCTTTTCTCTTGGCAGACAGCTCTGCACAGCAACAACCCACACTGCCTTTTTTGCTTATTTCCACTAGATGAGCACACACGGTACCTGCGTTTCTCTCTCTGTCAGTCCAGCTCTTTAGTGCATGGGATGTCTCGTATACTTGTATTAATAAAGGTTCCGAAATGGTTCTTGAGTTGGTACAATTCCAAGAAAATATCTTGATATCTTCATCATATCATGAGATTTTATCTTGATTGTGAAATTGGTAGAGAAACTTAGGTTCTTTAAAGTTTGAAAAAGGTGTTCACAGGTTTGCACTTCATTGAGCACGGGTTCTCGGAGGAACCTTGTGGCATCACCCATTCTAACATCTATCCATTAAGATAGAGCTGAGCTCTGTTTTTAGAATGCTAGTCCCTGTAACAGCTCAGTGAATTCAAACTACTTCAATGAAGTGATGCAGTCCTGGATCATATACAGTATATCTTTGAAGATGCTTGTTAGTAGAGCTTTTGTAAAGATGGACAACACATGCTAATAGCACAATTACCAAAAGCAACGACACAGGAGAGGAACCCAATCGTGAACTGAAACACATACAAACACTAATGAACATACACACTAGAAGGCAGTGAGCACACTTGAGCTTGAACTGGTGAGCAGCCTAATTCATGGTGCCCAGGGAGTAGTTGGGGGTTAGATGCCTTGTTCAAGGGCATTTCAGTCGTAGGCCTATCACTTCAGGGTACTGAAGTGGTGACCTTCTGGACACAAGACTGATTCCTTAACCACAACATCAACCAGGAACTAGGAAACAGTGAGCACCGCAGTTTGAATAAAACCCCCTTCTGTTATTTTTGGGACTACTCTCTGGTCTTACGAGCATTAGTTGTAAGTGTTAGTCTAAAGAAGCAGATTGTGTAGTGGAGAGTTAGTGAGCATGCTGTATAAGACTGGTGGATATCCAAACTGCTGTTTCATCCTGTATGTCAGTCTCACATTGCAGGTTTTATCAAACCAATAATAGAGCATGAAGCAGCAATGGCTGAGCAACGGTTAAATATTTTTTTTACACCTACGCTACAGGTTAGCATGATATACATCATATATTATTTATCTGATTTCTATACATGTTCTCCTAGTTTTTTTTTTTTTTGACATTTTTGCCCATTTTTATCCCCTTCCCAATGTAGTAGTAGCCAATTAGCCCATGCCATCCATAAAGGTCTCTCCATCACTTTTGAATGTCCCTGACTCTAGGAGGGTGAAGTCAAGCACACTCCTCCTCCGTTGTGTGTGATGCATCCACCGCCTCTTTTCAAACTACCACTGATACACCATCACTGAGGAGCCAACAAGCTCAGAGGAAAGCGCAGGATTCCAGGCTCCGAATGGACCAATCAGTAGACGCCTGAGCCAGTGGACATTGCAATGTGAAAGTGATAGGGAGAGACAGTGCCATCTACCTGCCCAGAGAGAGCACTGCCACTTTTTGCTGTTGATGGCAACAGCATGAGTGGGATTAGAACTCACAATCCTCTCATCATATTGTCAGCATCTTAGCCTGCTGAGCCACTCGGGGTCCTATGTTCTCCCAGTTAACTTTGAACTAAATATAATTTAAAAAATGAAAACATTGCAAGGGACTGCACTGGTCCATTGGTTGCCTGTTGTTGCAGTGAGACATTAAAGCTCTCAGTTATCCTTGTGGACAGTGAATTGTGGTTAGGCAAAGGAGAATAGCGTAACGATCTATGCATAATGTACACGGTACAGGACTGTTCATGGTGTGAACCTACTGGATAACAAACTCAATTCAGGAGATGCAAAGGGAATGTCTAAAACAGTGTGGGTACAATGGGTTTACTGGTGCATGGAGCATTGGGTTCTAGTGTGCTTGGGTACAGCCATTGGACGTGTTGTAACATCAATCTTTTTCACACAGGCTGAAGTATATTTAATCCAAATTTCATCACCATATCTTCATTAGTATTACAGTTATTTATAATCATGTATAAGCAAACGGAACACCTTGTAGTAGAGTCAATATCACCCAGTGATATTACTAATGTGATATGTGATTCGGCAAGTACTAAAAGTTAAGGTGGGTGTTTTACAAGCTCTAGAAAGAATAAGGTCTGAAAGGCAGTTGAAGATTGTCAGGACTTATCACCACAATGCCTCCAAACTGCCATCTGTTTGCATCATATAAAAGTAAGTCTTGTCATTAGCCTCCTCTGCCATGGAGATCGTTTCCCCCATCCTATGGAGTAACAATGACATCTGGCTGTACCGATGCAAATACAGGACAAACAAACACATATGCTATACCCACACAGTGCATGGGAAAGGATCATGCATATGTATGAGATGGAAATAGGGACATGCGTAGGGATTTAGGTTAAAGCTCAGCATCTCTCTTGCTCTTTCTCGCTCTCTGCAGTAAACCGATTCATGAATTTCACATTCTGTCTTACGTCACTCCAAAGAGCTGCAAGATCCTGTCACCAAACTATCCTCCACAGGCACCATCAGACAACACAAAACTGAAAAATGATTTATGGAGACGGGCAGCCTTGAGTGACACAGCAGCGATGAATAATTGCTGGTGGCTGCTCATGCTTCCTCAAGCTCCCTCCATATACACACACTGAAGGCTAATTATGCTGCGAGCGCCACAGGGCTAAGAGTCTACGGCTTTGCTCACAGGGTCTCTTTCATATGCTGACACACATGCCATCACCCACCAAATTGAGAGAAACAACAAGCTAAAGAGAAGAAGAGCTTTTAATCATAGTCGGTATAATATTTTAGACACTGTGTGGAGGTACACAGGTTTACTATAGGTAAACTGTTATTATGCAGATGAAGAGTTTGGGGTGCATATAGTGGACCTGCAGTGGACAAACGGTGAACTCCATGCTGTGCAGAAGGAAATACTAGGAGAAATAATAAATCAGATCTTTCAGCTAAAGTCTCATCATTTAAATATATCTGTAATTCATTCCAAAACTAAAAAAATGTTTTAATGATTCACAATACCTCTCTATAATTAATACAGCTTGTAAATGTTTGATCCTAACTTCAATATGATGGTGGTAGGTGCTCTGTAAGAGTACAAGTGAGTGTGTGTCCATTTGAAAGGGAATTAGACTTCCAGGCTTCAAAAGGCTTCTCTCAGTACCTTATTTCAGAAGTACACACCCACATGCCAATTTAAATCTTCCAAGCACTTAGTATCTCCTTCCCTGAGAGCTAAACATGCTTGTAATGCAAGTTAATCTATCAATTAACTCATTACTAATAGAGTAATCTATTGATCATTTGAAGGATTCATTTCTGTCAACAATTGTAGGAAGGCTGGACAAGCAATTGGAAGTTTATTTAAAATCAAAAATGCAAAAACTGAAGCACGTGATAAAATGACATTAACAATGGTGATAATGACGAGACCAGAACACTCAGAAAGGCGGGAAAATATATGCACAAAATAATCAGGGCTGGGACATGTGTGTAAACAAGGTAAAACAACTAGACACAGGTGAATACAATGACGAGACGCATAATTTGGGTGGCCCAGACACAAGAGAGCACATGGACACAGGAAAACAGAACAAGGCACATCCAGAGACAAGACTGAGACCTGAACAGAATTATGAACAGAGGCTAAAAAAACACTAAAACGTAACAATTTCACATGTATTCAAAGTTTTAAAAATCCAATCAATAACAACAGACTCAACGCGAGAACCAGCATATAACAATCTGGACTCAATTCAGCCCTGATCAGCATTAAGCAGAAGACAATGAATGAAAGGATCAATGTCCTTTAAAATATTCACCCAAATTGTACACTGTATATGATTTGATATGATATGATATGAAATTGGCTCAAATGATGGTATATGCTTTGACATACAGTACATGCACTATATGTTATGTAAAAAAAAAAACTTTCCTCTCTACTAATTGCTCTCTCTTTTCCTTCTACAGCTTCTTCACAGTGGATTTGACTTCATCAGTTCCTGCTAACCTCTAGCCCTTCATCAGTGCTCAGTGGGTGGATATGTAGCAGCTGGATATTTTGTGGATGATGGACTATTCTGACTTAGTTTAACATCCACAATATCTCTTTTATACCTTTCTACTAATGCAAACTCCAGGATGTTTTTAAAAGACTTCATAAATAAACAAATACCTTAAAGTACACAAGTATAGTGCACAGGTACAAGGCAACAATCAAGAAGGTACAAAATCAGTTTAATATTTCAAAAACTAATGTGTTTTCTAAGTTTTTTGAGTTCAGTATGTTGATAAAGTGAAAAATAAATATGAGGTCATAAAAGTGATGTGTTGAAAACAGTAGATAATAATAGTTTTAGAACAGTTTTAAAATGTTTCTGGTATGCACCTAGTTGGTCAGGGGTTTATCCTACAGCAAGATAATGACCCAAAACACAAGTCCAAGCTCTACCAGAACTACCTCAGGATAAAACAACAAGATGGTCAGCTTGAAAACATGGAGTGGAGCACAGTCTCCAGACTTAAAACTCATCCAGCTGATTTGGGATGAACTGGACAGAAGAGTGAAAGTAAAGCAAACCTACAAGTGCCAACATTTATGTGACGTTCTGCAGCAGATTTGTGAAGAACTGTCTGAAGAATATTTGATGTCTGTTGTAGAAAGAATGCCACGAGTGTGTTCAGCTGTTATATCTGACAAAGGTGCTACTGTGATGAGTCTAAAGTTTAGAGACATTCTGATAAATTGATTCCATGAGCTCCATGATAACGTCTCTGCTTTTATTTCAGAGTGCAATGAGACATTAAACTGAACAATTTTCAATAAACAAAAATGAAAAAATTTAGTTATTCTAGTAATCAAAATGGTTTTAAATGTTTTGTGGAAGGTGGACTATTCTGAACTAGTTTAACATTCACAAGTCTTTTCTCTGAAGTGCTGCCGATCAAATCAGTGTGATCAGATTATGTGACTTGTTCACATCACAACATAAAAGCAAAGCTACATTGAATATTGCCATTGACTTCATTCAGAACAGCTGGCTTGAAACTCCATGATCATTATAGTTTGATGTTGACAGACCAAATAAAAAAAGTAAAGACCATTTAAATGTGATTTAAACTCATTTTCCTTAAAAGTAGCAATGTGGGAAGGGTGAGATGCCTGCAAAGAAACCAAGGACAGCTCATCAATGGTACAAAAAAGCTGAATATAGTTGAACAAAGGATAACTTTATCTAAATTTTTACAACTATATGTTTACATCTTACAAACAATGTTAACATTGCAAACATTAAAATGGTTCATTTGTTTTCATTATAAATAAAACACTTTTTAAATCTGACATGTCATGTTTATTGTGTATGTGTAGTATGTCAGTCCTAAATGTAAGGATTTCTCTATTTTATTGTCCTTTCTTCTCAGTCACTGTGTTCAGCACTTAATATTTGTGCTTATTCAATCTGCAACAAACAACAACATGTCCTTATAGACTGTCTAGGCACTATGGCACTTTGTATCAGCTTGACTCCCACTGCTTGCATATTTATTAAGACACTTAGGATAAGTGTATTTGCTAAATGATTATATGTAAATGTAAATAAATTGGATATATGTGTGCTCTTAATGTGGCCTTTAGCTGCTCCCATTGTTAGATTATTATTATTAACGCTTCAGCCATCGCAGAATCTTAGCTAGGTCACATTAAAAATAATGTAAAAACAGGTCAAAGAGCACCAATCAAGCATTAGGAAGAAGATCTGGAGCTCTAACTCTCATATACACTCATATATGCACACACACACACACACATTCTCCCTATAGAGAAGTACTTCTAAAATATTAGGACTCTCTGGAGTACATAAACATGAACAAACAGGCATCAGGTGTGGGTTAGAGGTGTATAAAGCCCACGGCATTGAGATGTGTAGACGTTAAAGTCACTGTTCACTGAAATGATGGTGATACATTCACTTTTAGGATGAGCTGGAGAGTTAGGGATGAGATGACGTGATCATCCAACATCCTGACCTCACGAACACTCTTGCTACTGAATGAAATCAAATCCTCACAGCAATACTCCAAAATCTAGTAGAACACCTTCCCTGGACAGTAGATTCCACCGCAAGAAAGATAAATGTAAACATAAGCAAGGTTAACAATGAATTAACAGGTGTCCCAATAGATATACATATACACTCATACATACACACTCATATGGACGATATATATATATATATATACTGACCAGGCAAAGACCTTATAACTGCAGTGCTACCATTGCATCATTTTAGCAATACATTCTCTTAGTGTCTGGTACTCTGTCTGCAACATAGGATGACTGTGCGGTCATTTCATTTACACATCTAAATAAATTCACAGATTAATCTACATCATAAAATATAAACCAGCTGTTGGTCAGGGGGGATATGAGCAAATCGTTATGAACTGTTATTCACAGCAGTTTATTTGTGTCAGATCTCTAAGGAGGACCAGGGTGGCCATAAAAGCCCAATATATTTCCCCTTCAAAACAGGCCATTCACTGTGCTCTCAATGCAGAGAACAGAGCGAGAGAGACAGAGCGTGAGATAGTCAAAGATAGATATATAGAGAGAAAGAGAGCAGGGGGAGCAACTCTAATTGTGGTGCATAATTTAGTGAGGTAGAATAGCAACATGCAATTTGTCTGCAATGCCAGGGAACATGGCGAAGCGAGGCACAAACGTATTGCCTGCAGAACCTTGCATTATTTACTCCTTGAACTGTTTAATTAAGCTCTATCATTACTCCTCCTCCTTCTTCCTAGTTACCCTCCTGGAGAGAGAGAGGGGATACAGTAAGAAAGAAGACAAGCATAACAGCATTCTTCCAAGTAGTGGGTGGTATTGATATTATTCGATATAATAGTATACTCTAAAGCTCACCAGTAGAGAAGATGATATTTAAGTTTTAATTACATCAATGAAGCACTTATTCCTGAGTAGTGACCCGCTATGCGAAAAGAGTCACACAAACATGAGTAAGCTAGTCTTAATTGGACTTAACTTAAAAACGATGCCAAATGACATTTAACAAAGCTTTGATAGTACTGGGCCATCAAAGAGGCAGTACCATTCCTGTCACTGGGGTACATCACTAAGGAGTACATCTTCAGTGCCTTTAGTTAGGAAACATGGTTTATTTTACGTTTATTTGACTGTTTTAAACATTTCAGTTATGAAAAAAATGCAAATAAATTAATTAATTAACTTATTAATTAATAAATCCAATAAAAATGCTCTTTCTCCTGGAAAAGTGACACAACTGCACCTTAAGGACCATGTTGTACTTTTGAGATGCTTTGTTCCTTGTGACAAAAAAGTAACTTTGTTCAAACAGTGTATAAAACAGAGTAATGAGGAATTTTCATTATTACTGTATAACAAGTCTTACAACTTATTTAAATTAAATATAATTTGAATAATAATCAGAAAAGGCAGCATTGTAGTTGATTAAAGCACCACTGAAGCAAAAAATCTATACTGTTTTTTTGATAACAGATTACAGTTGCAAGAAAATGTATGTGAACGCTTTGGGGTTACTTAGATTTCTGCATAAATTGGTCATTAAATGTGTTCTGATCTTCATCTAAGTCACAACAATAGACAAATACAGTCTGCTTAAACTAATATTCTACAAATATACATATATGTTCTCATGTTTTATTGAACAGAACATCTAAACATTCACAGTGCAGGGTGGTAAAAGTTTGTGAACTTTTGGATTTAATAACTGGTTGACCGTCATTGTCAGCAATAACTTCAACCAGACATTTCCTTCAGACCTGCACAACAGTCAGGAGGAATTTTACACCATTCCTCTTCACAAAACTGTTTCAGTTCAGCAATATTCTTAGGATGTCCAGTGTGAATTGTTCGAGCTCAAGCCACAGCATCTCAATTGGGTTGAGGTGAGAACTCCAGAAGGTGTATTTTTATTCTGCTGAAGCCATTCTGTTGCTGATTTACTTCTATGTTTTGGGTCATTGTCCTGTTGCAACACCCATCCTCTGTTGAGTTTCAGTTGATGGACAGATGGTCTTAAGTTTTCATACAAAATGTCATGAAAAATTCATGGGAATTCATTTTTCCATTGATTACAGCAATCTGTCAAGACATGGAGGCAGCGAAGCAGCTCCAAACCATGATGCCCCTACACCATATTTCACAGTGGGGATGAGGTTTTGATGTTGGTGTGCTGTGCTTTTTTTCTATCCACACAAAGCATTGTATGTTCTTGCCAAACAACTCAAGTTTGGTTTCATCTGTCCACAGAATATTTTGCCAGTAGTGATGTGCACCCAGGTGCTCTTTTGCAAACTTCAAATGTGCAGCAGTGACTTTCTCTGTGGTGTCCTTCCATGAACTCCATTATTGTTGAATGTTTCACTTATTGTAGATTTGTCAAAAATATTAGCTATAGATTTCTGTAAGTCTGTAAGTCTGTAAGTCTTTACTTACTCTTTCTGTAAGTCTTTAGTTGACACTCTAGAATTCTTCTTCACCTCACTAAGCATTCTACATTCTACATCCCTACATTCTAGGGAGAGTAGCAACAGTGCTGAACTTTCTCCATTTGACAGTCTGTCTTACTGTTGACACATGGACATCAAGAATTTTAGACATACATATGTAACCCTTTCCAGCTTCACGCAAGTCAACAATTCTTGAACATAGGTCTTTCGAGAGCTCTTTTATGCAAGGCATGGTTCACATCAGGCAATGCTTCTTGAGAACAGCAAACTCAAAACTTGTGTTTTTTATAGGGAGGGACAGCTTTAACCAACAGATCCAATCTCATCACATTGACTCGCTCCAAGTTGGCGGACTCCTGGCTCCTATTAGCTCTTGGAGAAGTCATTAGCCTAGAGGTTCACATATTTTTTACACCCTGAACTGTGAATGTTTACATGTTGTGTTCAATAAAAACATGAAAACATATTTTTTGTGTGGTATTATTTTAAGCAGATTGTGTTTGTCTATTGTTGTGACTTAGATGAAGATCAGAACAAATTTAATGACCAATTCATGCAGAAGTACTTCCAAAGGGTTCACATATTGTTTCTTGCAACTGTACAACAATATATCACCCAGCATTAAGGGTGTAAGAAAAATATAGCATTAAAACTACCAAAAAGGCCAATATTATTCAGGTCATTCTGATATTTTGTTGTCTATTGTAAGAACCACTAACAGCAAAAGAAAATGCAATTTTACTATTTTTATTGATAAAAGAAATCAGTCTTTCAATAGATTGAGCTAAGTAGGACCAACAAATTGCCATAACAAACCAAATATCAAATCACATCTATTATTGATTCATATTAACCTGAAAATATGTGTATCCTTATACCTGTACAGATCACTAGTTCTTCTTTAGATAATGCATTCCCTCCCAAAGTGCTGAAATGCTGTTACATCCTGTTGATCACGATGTTGGTTAGCATTTGTATGAAACTGTAAACGAAGCAAAATTTGACTAATATTTTAGCTTAAGAGACTCAGGATTCAGAAAACACCTCTAACAGCACACTGCCGGCTGGATAACAGCTGGAAGCTGACAGGCATGGAAGCACTGCACAAGCTGGAAGATAAATCCCAAGAGGCCCTGCGACCCTGACCTCAGGCCCCCTCCCTCTCCAGAGCATGCATGAAACATGCTGACAGAAACACAAATACAAACACAGGTGAGATTAGTAATTTCCAGCAAATACAGTTAGCCTCCCTCCAGTGTTCACCCCTTTTTTCTGAAGCTGAATCCCTGACACCTCTAGACCAGGTAATGGATGAGTCTGGGAATAGAGCAGGCTTTGTTTTTGTTTGGCATTTGCTTCTTTTCTGCTTCACAACCCAAGCTCAAGCAGGAACACCTGCCTGGGACCTGTAGACTGTAAATACTATTAAGCTAATCATGCAATTTCAGCATGGAGGAATACCAGTCAAAGGGTTCAATTTAAGACCTATTGTAACCTTTGTACTTGCTGAATATGAGAAACAATGACTGCTTTTCTAAGACAATACAATTCATATTTATGCTGAACAGTTACATATACAGGGTGTCCCATTTCCTTCTTTACCCAAGTGACCATGAATAACTTTATTATTAATGAAGCTATGTTTGGATTAAATACACCTCAAGTGTAGAAGACTAACAATACAGGTAGATGAGTGTTAGATTCTGACAACTAATATCCGTGGCTGTCAGTGTGGAGACCGGCACCCATCCAGCCATCTCCATTGGTCGCCTGCTGCTGCAGTGAGACAATAAAGCCCTCAGTTATCCTCGTGGACACAGCACAAGATGTTGGTCATTTCATCCTGACCAAACAAATTGTGTAACGATCCATGCTTAATGCATTGGTACACTGTGCAGGAGGACTGTTCAGGGTGTGAACATACTGGACAACAAACTCAGTTCAGAAGATGCAACGGAAAAATAATGCTGGCAAAAAAGCATGTCATGCATACTGAATCAGCACCTGATCAGGAGAAAAAAATGCATGCTGGACATCAGCATATGTTGTAACATCAGTCTTTTCACACAGACTGAGGTATATTTAATGCATATTTCATTACCATGTCTTCATTAGTATTAGTTATTCATGATTTTTTGGGTCAAGAAGCAAACAGAACACACCATATATTTAGAAAAAGGAGTAAATCTGTGATGACAGACATTGCCAAGTGCTACACATCTTGGTACTCTCAGAATAGTCTAAATTGCCATTCCCCCCATTGTTGTTCATGTGTTACCTATAAGAAACAGCACAATAAAGTCATTTTTGTTGTGTAATTAACCTCTATGGAGGGCATTTCACTTATTTTCATATGAGAATGTCCTAATTCACCATTAAATTAATTTTTGACATCTTATGAAAGGCATGAGACACTTGGTCTCAGGAACAGAAGTTCAGCACTTTAATGTAATCTCCATTTGTAACAGTTTTGGACATAAGTAGGTTTGAAATGAATATGTATATTTATGTAATGAATGTATTATACTGCAAAACACAATTTATTTCTCTAATAAAGATGGTATAAATCATAATATAGCATTGAAATTTCTATATATCCAATTAGCATTTGTAATGACGTTCATGTGCAAAGCCCACTGTTAAAACATATAAAAGCCGCCTTTAATATGTTTGCAAATGCAACCTTTCATTTACATAATATGACATCTTTCTCATTTACTGCACAAATTTTCAATTGTGAAATAAATCCCTGACTTGATGTAACATGGTCAGTCATCGTAAATTGCATGCAATCATCATTAAGCCTAACACCAGTAAATAATACAAAAATAAACTGATTAGCCTGCCTGTGTTCATTAAATGAATGGAATTTCATTAGAAAATCAACCAAAATAAAAATTAACCTTCTACAGCTTAGCACATCAACTAGACTAATTGTAAATATATATATGTACTGTATATATATATGTAACAGATACACCTGCAGTTACTAAAGAAGAAAGTGGATTATAAAAGCCTACAAAAACTACTTTAGAGATGACATATTTAAACTATAAAATCTTTAAAACTAGGGCTGTTGAAGTTAATGCGATAGCACATTAACACAATTTAAATTTAACATGATAAAAAAAAATAGTGCCATTAACACAAATTCTATTTGACCTTGTGCGGCATCCGTAGTTCATGTTGAGACTGCGCACTACATCTTTAAGAGCAGAGGAGTAAAGGCTGTTTTATACTTTCAGCATTGAGTGCTGTGCTTATGATGATGCAAGGCTCATGCGTTTGCGTTTTTAAAATCATCTTTATTGACATTTTTCACTATACAGTGGAACCTTGACTTACGAGTTTAATTTGAGCTCCTAGCTCATAGATCAAATTACATTTCAACATTAAAATGAAATGAAATGCTATCAATCTGTAAATAAAAGAGAATGTAAAGAAATAAACTTGTGTATTTACATTAAAGATCAGACGATGTTCTGGCCTCACTTTCCTCGCTTTACACTTGCAGGGCATTTCAATAAAATCCTGTCTAAAGAGACTTGTTTCTTCCTCCATTTCAAAATGTAGAAAATAAATGAGAAACATTTGTCTACAAAGCGTTGCACCACATCTTCTTCAGTGATGTCAGCAGTGATCTCTGTTCACGTTCGCTAGTGACTCCTTGTTGCAGGTGGCGGAATCGCAAGCAATTAATCGTGGTTAACTATGTGACATATTGAGATTAATTGAGATTAATTTTTTTACATTTTTCGACAGCCCTATTTTAAACACAACACTTTACATTCTCAGTTTCTGAGAGTTTTTTTGAGCTGTTCAACATAAAGAAGAAAAAAAGCAGACATGTATTATTCCTCTTTTTGTACCTAATAAGCCACAATTGTATTCCATTTAAAGATAAAGTAAATAATGTCTCTTAACTATATGGCTCATTACTATATTCCAAAGAAAGTCAATAGAAATGATAGATTATGATTATGTACATTTTGAGCTGCTGCTCTGGAACTGTTTCATAACAATAACTTTTGCTTTTGATTTCATTTCACCCGACTGGCTGAGAAGCCTAAGAAGTGCCTCAAGTGCCTCAGAAGTGCCTCAAGTGCCTATATACAGGTCATCTACCAACAAAATCACATACTGACAGATGTGTGACGCAGATACACAGTCTTATGTAAAGGTTAGGACACCCCGGTTATATAACGTCTTATTGATTCTCTAAGAAATAAAATAAGAAAACACAAAGTCTACCGAGAACGTCAACTTATTTTTGTGGACAATAACCATTTATTTCCTGAATTTAACATTCAGAACCAGGGAAAGAATAAATCAAATGTGTCAGGTTTTAAGGTTTTGGACATTAATTACACAAGTTTTTTATTTATGTAATAAATTCAGCAAATAAATAGAAAATGTGCTAAAAATGTTGGTGTTCCACATAGTGGACATGAAATATGATCATGGGTGTCCAAACTTTTGCATAAGACTGTGTGTTGCACACATGGACATCAGCCCTCTTTTGCACTCTCAATGCAACAATGATCAACAGTCGCAACTGTTTGTGCAATCTGGTAATTTATTCAGAGATTCAAGACCCTGTCCTACCTCAGGGGGCCATGAAATCAGCAGTCTTCTAGCTTGGGTTTCCTTTGCTTGCTGCAACTAGCAGTCAAGGTCACCCAAACACTTGCTTACCTGACAAGCCTGTGATGAGCTGCATACTGGTGTGAAGTGGCTATTGATGTGAGTTGACATGATCTTGCCAATTATTACAGAGCTAGCCACTGTCTTTGGCCTACTTACAAGAACTTTGATGCCTTAGCTGAAGCTAACCTCTACCCTAAGGTTAGCATCAGCTACCTAATCACGCCATTCTATGCTCCTGCCTATTCCCCAGCTTATTTCAATCAATTGCAAGTTGTGCCTGCTACACAGTAAATCTGTCAGTGTTAAATCAACACTGTTAGAGTTAAATTAACACTGAGGGTGTCAAAATGTAACATTCCCAGTGTTAATTTAACTCTGATAGTGTTGATTTAACACTGGCAGATTTACTGTATACAGTTCCAAACTTACAATAACCACAAGGTTGCCCCTCATATATTGGTATACATGACCTGAGACAGGTCTTTAGAGAGCTGAGCTGGACTGTATAATGTTGATGTACACATCAAGGACTTGATGGAGGACACTGTTCTCTTAAAAAAGCAGCAAATCAAGAAATATTCAGCAGACAGGCTTGCTAAGAAGTCATCTTTGTCCAGTTGGTACAACTGACCACTGAAGTTGTGTCCTATATGTTTATCTATTAAAAACAACAATCACTTTTGACCTGAAGCTTAGACCTGGAGTTCCAAATACAGCCATTGTGGCTTCAGTGGTCTGTGATATACAAGTTTTAACTCTTTACTCATTCACTGGGGTCATTACTATGGCTACCATACATAGCCTTCTGAAATCATCACAGCCACTCATCATATTATATGCTGTAAGTGACCATTTTTCTTTTGTGTTTACCGTGTCATCCACAGCATTGCCCTCTTACCTCACTGGACAATGTGGAGATGGTCCAGGCTTGTTAAGTCTTGAATGGCCCTACATCCTCCTAGTGTACTCTTTTGTTTGGTTTAAGTGCCTCCTGGGTTTATTATTCTTGTCTGATACAATTACATGAAAGAAAAACACTGCTAGAAGCCATGGCAGAATAAGGGAGTTATGGCCTGTAGAACACATTCCAGGTGGACTTCTGCATGGTCTCTCTTGCCCAGACCAACCACTCCATTCTGTGCTGCCCAACTGCAAAGTGCAAAATGAAGCACTAGTAAGGATTTCAGATATCACTGTGCACCTGGGGGTAGAGAACCCACTTTCTTACTTGTCACATTTCAGTCTTTGTTCCTATCCACCATTATAGAAGAGGCGGACAGGCCCTTGGCACCTCCCTTGAGGCTACATTGCTTGTTAACTGCAGAAGGCACTTGGCCTTTCTGGTCAAGTTTAGCTGGCTTAATCCTGTGAGGAACTGCAGAATAACCCTTAGCTGCCTACCAATAGTACTGGGGCAGGCATTCAGCAGAACTTCTACAAAGACACAGCAACAGTTTCATTATCTAACATCCAGCCACAATGATACCTTGAGCAAGGAATGAGGCCTTGCTGTTTCTGGCAGGCAGCCACTCACTCTGGCTTCCATTCACCACCACCAAAGAAAGAACAGCCTGGAGAGGGGGCAGGGATTCACCAGGGTGATGACATAGTTTTTGAGCAGTACGTAATGTTTTGACTGTGCTAGCTATCTGTGATTCTACCTGTCAAAACATCTCGGTTCACTGAGCTTAAACTTACTGATGCAACATCAGGTGGACTGTCTGCCCTATGACTCTTCTTCAGTCATAAGATGTGGCACAGAATTTAAAACCTCAACCAATATGTCCTGTTGGCAGGTCCACATTGGACTACTAAACCATGTTTTCCACTGCTAATAAAAGAGGCTTGTTCTGGGAGTTACCTCTCGGAAAAGTTAGGGATCCAGGTGTGGCATCCTTGACCAGACTGTGTTCAGTTATGGATGCTCATTGACTTTCAGCTGTCAGTCTGGGAGACTAAGGGCAGTAGCGACACAGACTTTGTATGTCACTTGCAGGAGAATTATTCTGACTGGTGTGCAGCTAATCAATTCAAGCCATTGTAGGACTCCACTCTCTTACAGAGCCTGATGAATAAAGATTATTCCAATCTATATTTTTATACAGCTCTGGAATAAATTAGGAGGGCCATTCCAAATGGCCAGCCCAATCTTCAGTCCTGAATCAAACTGGAAATCTCTGGATTGTGAACAAGATAAATATGGATGGTCAAACGTCAAAGGATGCTGAATTTTTGTGGCATAGTCACCCAACAGTAATGTAAAGGATTGGCGTAGAGCAATTATTCTAGAACAAATTCTACCAAAACTGATTTCTGAAGTTCAAACATTAGCATTGTGTTGTTTAAAATGTAACTTAAACTTTTTCTTCATGTTGCATTATTTCAGGTCTGAAAGCACTGCATTTGTGACCAGTTGTCATTTTCTGCAAACAAATGCTCTAAATGACAACACTTATATTTAGAGTTTGGGAGAATAAAAGGCAAAATGTTTACTCACCTATAAATAGTAAAACAATAGAGAATGGTCATTTGCAGAGGTCTCTTAAGAATGTAGACTGTGTGCAATGAATATATTGATGCACTGAGTAATTCATCAAAAATACATATAAAGACTTTTATTTCAAATAAGTAAAAATGTCTTCATTGTATTCAGTCTACTTGGATGTTATATTATGAGGTTTGCACCATTAATCCCACAATTGTATTCAAATGCATTTTAAAATAGTGCAAACAGAATGGATGTTTTTTATTTATAGTAGTTTTAAAACAGTTTATTTTATAGCCTACTTCTAAAGCTTGATATTATATAGATCCTTGTGATCACACTTGAATTATAAGTGATGAGGGCTTCTCCTACATTTCCTTTATGTACGTTTCTTTTCTCTAATTAGTCCTGTCTAACTTAATTAATACTTGACACACATCTGCTTATTTTGTTTGTGTTTAATTATCTTAGGAGGATTGTTGGCAGTGGTTTAAAGTGGTGAGGCTACATCACGTCTTGTTTCCAGACACGCTGTAAATTACACTGAACCAATTCCCAATTCATTAAATGATCTAAGAATGTGGCAGAGAATGACAGTTATGTACTTTATCCCATACACTTCCTTGAGTTATTTTATCTTTCAACATTTTTGGACTTTGTGTCCCAGTTTACACCAGACTCATCAACTTCATCTGTACATCCTGCACATAAATCTCCATTTTATTTCTCCTACAGACAGAATCAAGGTTGTTCGCAGTTAAATGAATCAAGGTTGTTCTCAATGTCAAACTAAATGGGTAATCATAATGCTTCAATGAAGTTCTAATGACTAACAGCACAGTCATTAAGAAAGTAAAACATAAAGAACAATCTGCTGCCAGTACTGTACCCACCTTGTCCTGAAGTTAGCTGGATGTGGATGTCCATCATAGAGCGATAAAAAATCATATTCCTCCTCCACCGCAAATGACTGAAAGACTATTTGAATGCGGTTGCCTTCCTCCACTACAATAACCCATGTACAGTTCGCCCCATTGGGATATCCATATGGAAAACCAGGGCTTTCAATGGTCCCATTTCTCCCTTTTAATGTCCCTCCACATGTATATATGAAACCTGTAACAGAGAAGAAAACAGAAGCAAGCATTAGTTACTGAACCACATGCAACAATAGAATAACAGTAATCGCATAATAAACACACATACATAGAGTTGCAGTGGTCAGTGGCAGGTGGTCAGTGGGTAAATACAGTATGCTAGCTAACGGTATGCTACCTTTTAAATAGGAATGCACTGATCCAATATTAGGATTGGATATCGGCCCCGATATTGACAGAATTAGCTGGATTGTGTATCAGCTAATTTGGCTGATTCATATAACCCATCTATTTATTTTAAATCATTTGCGATGTGGGCCACATTCTGCTGATGTACAGTGTAGAACACAAACAGGAACAACAACATGGAAAAAGAGTATGCAGCGTGGAGATATTTCACACTTGCTAGACATACAAGTTTACAGCAAAATGCAATATCTGTAAACAAATGTTGCAAAGGGTGGTGGTAGCTCTGCAAAATACAATACAACACATTTATTTAAGTACCACGTTAAAGAGCACTCTGAGTGACTCTTAAGCCAGAACACCAAAATCCATCTAATCTGTCAGAGACGAACATAGTTCACTAATTTGATAGTTTATAAAATGAAAGAAACAGTAAATGAGCACAAATTCATATCTGTTTCTGTCAGCACAACTTTTGTCTTGTTGTCATGGTAACATGTGCAATAAACATGTTCTAAACTGCACTGTTTATTTGATTACTTACAGTGTGCATATACACAAATATGTTCATTGGATTGTTGAGCAAAGTGTGCATATATAAATACCTCAGTCTGAGACTATAATCTGAATGAATTCAATCAGACTGGCAAAAATATTTGCATATAAACAAGGTGTGAATTTTATGCAGCTGTATAACTTATGTTTTATTTCTGTTCCATATATTTTGCAAATCCAGAGTCCACAAAGCATGCAAAAACATGTACTCAAAAAGGAACAAAACTTTTTTATTTTGAATTTGAATGCTGTGACAAGGTCCTGTGCAATTGTTTATTATTTTACTTACAAATAAATAGCAATTCAGTACATTTACATCTCTGTGTTAATTTGTTAAATTTTATTTTACAAACTTAATATTTTTTTAAATCAGTCCTGATCCTTTAATTATTTTCCACACAGGGAAGTTAACATTACTAATTAAACACTGGAATGGGTATTGGCTGATATGCAAAGCTATGTATCATATCGGTATTGGAACTGAAAAAGGTGAATCGGTGCATGCCTAATTTTAAATGTCTAGATTGTTAGAGTATTGCAGAGCTCAGTTCACTCACCTCCACACTAACACATCACAAATAGATTAGACAACATATACATTAGACCTAAGACACCTGTCTGAATACTTTGACCTGCTGACACAATATAGCAGAATCACTACAGTTAATTGCTTCCACCCTCTAGTATCTGCAGTAACAACACTCCTTATCACCTCAACATAAATGGGAAGTTATGGGGCTGTCACATGTAAATGGTGAATTCAAAACAGGTTCTTTTGCCATAATATTTGCCATAAATGAAGTAAAAAGTTGAAACCTGTTAAAACATTTTTCTGTAGCTGAAGGGTCTAAACTTTTGAAAAACAGTGAAAAACATCATTAACACAAGCATAGTTAACACATTTTTGTGTAAGTTTTTTTTGTCCAGTCAATGCAAACAATTTTACCTTTTTATCGTGGTTTTATCGTAGACTCTGTTCTTACTTTTTCATAATTTATCTAGCTTACAGTAGCTGGTTAAACAAGTCAATATACTATCATTTTTTTCTGCACATTCTGGTAACACAATGTCTTCTGATCTTCTAGTATTTACTGAGGCAAACTAATGTGGACGGAATCTATTGAAAAAGCTGAAAAATGACTGTCAAATCAACCTGCACAGTTGTTTAATCACATATTTTGCAGTTGTGTTGTGTTGCCTTCATGGAAATATAAAAGCAGGCTAGAGTGGCCCTGCTTGGTAGCTTTAGCTCAGCATCATTTATGCACTGATTTGATGTGTCAGATTTACACAAGTTGGTGACTGGATAAGCATGCAGTAATATGTTCTCAGACAACAATGTAGCTCTTAGTAAATGCAAGAAAAGCTGTGATGACACTCTAGTTTTCACGCTCAGTACAGAGGATCATACCCTAGACTATTATAGCCTGTAAAATGAAACAAAAAATATAACCGATATAATAAATAAATCCTGCTGCTAAAAGTGCTGTTTCACAATCAACACAATTGACGTTGCTCAGCATGTACAGCACAAAACTGCAGGTCTTTATAACCTTCAACGTAGAAACCTTCAAAAACAATACATTTTCTTACATACTCACATGCGACCATTAACCAATTACTGAATTAAAAATGTGCTGTTATATGCCATTGTTTATAATGTTCAAATTTGACTGAGGACAGAGAAAGAACAGGCAATTATAACTGGACTGCAGAATATTACAATCATTGACTACTTTGCAGGCCTATTGACTGGGCATAAAAGGTCTCTCTTGCCATGGTTGCTGAAATAGCATTGTAATGTCTGTTTATAAAGACACTCTTAGTCTGAGTGCAGGCAGTTATATCAGTCCATTAAGAACAATGATCCTATTTAAAGTAATATTGGGTAGACACTATTGATTGACTAGTCAAGGTCTACACTGCTTTTGGTCTTTTTCCATGCAATAACGAGCTTTTACATGAATTCTTGGTAACACTTCCCATAATTTCTGTTATATTATAAAGGGATTTTACATGTCAATCATAATACTTTAAAATGACTGGCAAACACCATTATATAAGAACACAAAACTACTTCAGTTTGTTAGAAATAAAGCAAAAATTTAAGACTTTACAAACTCAATTTATGTAATGTTGGACTATATTATAACTCACACGCTGGTTTTGTGTCTCAAGATTACAAAACCCAATAACATTTAATAACCTCTAGCAGGAGAAGCTGCAGCTATACATACAGTCAACTGCTGAACTGGTTAATGCAAGTTACTTTATTAAGAAAAAAATATTAGCAGCTTGATAGGACTCTAGAGCAGGTGAACATCAACCTGTTGGCACCATGTGTAATGCCAGGCTTGGCTAGAGGGGTATAAAGCCATTCAACATGGAGCAGTGGAACTGTGTTCTCTGGAATAATGGAGCTCCATCCAATACCTTTGGGATAAGGAAGTTGGGCATGAGGTGGGGTGGTGATCATCCAACATCCTAAGCTCAATAACTGATTGAATGCAATACAATCACAGCAAAACTAGTAGAAAGTCTTCTTTCAGAAGAAACAAATGAATGAGCAGGTGTTCCAATGTGTATATTTTGCATGATGCCACAGTAGATGCAAAAATGAGCCCTGTGAGGAGAGATTCCATTTTCTTACTTTTTCTTTAGTCATCTGAGACAAATAAATTGTTTTGGTGGCACAAGTAGAACAGACAACATCTTAGCAATATCAGCAGACTGGGTTTATCTGAGTGATCAGTGTATAGTTAGCCACACTGGCTGTCTCCACCCATGTTTTATGCAATCCTCCTTCAAATGCATATACATGAAGGATAGATTAAAATGCTTTTCTATGCTATGCTGAACTGCCCATGCAGCAATTTTTTATATATAAAATATGGGCAGAATGTGTCCAATTTGCACCTGAAACTGTCTCGAAAAGCTTAGTACAGAAACCCGATGTGCATAATTTTTAAATGAAACAAGTTCAGAGCAAGTTCAGAGGACTTTTGAGATTCTTATAAAAAAGCCCCCTGTTCTTTCTAAAGTTTGCTCAGTAACTTTACTGAATTATGCTCTTTGTAAGACTGAATCTGTACATATGCATTCAAATTTGGCTGCCCACTTCTCCTGTTCAAATCTTCATTTTTACTGACCGAACTTCATTTTTTTTGTGCTAACCTCAAGTTACATATCAATACAAAAATAACTCTCTTGACTCTTTACAGTGGGAGTTTTAAAGCTAACTGGTGACTCATAAAGAACAGATAACTTTGTTTACTCAGTTTCAGTGAAGAGAAGCAAAGCCTAGAACATTTCTCTGTAATTTCACAAGGCTCTAAAGAACAAAACAAAGATTAGTTCTGCATAGGCCTACTTCAGATATGTAAAAGACTAAGATGTGTGTTTTTTTGTTTGATCCTGCAATCTCATTTATCTTAAAGCACTTGTTGTGTTGTGTGAGTTATGTAAGAAGTGATAAATCAAATACACAGCTACTGCACATTTATAACACATTACAAAGGCACTTCTAATGTACAGTGTGCCATCCAGAAGAGACAGGAAGTGTTTACACTTTTTCTGGATTTGTTTGATAAGGGTTACAGTAAAATCAAATCAACGTTTATTTGTCCCATACACAGTCATACATGATACAGCTGGCAGTGAAATGCTTTGATGACTGCTTCCTCACATTGGAAAAAGATGGGGTGTAGGCGGTAAATATCAAGAAAATATAAAATGAGATAAAAATACAATAAGAACTAAAATATATAAGAATAAGGAAGAGCTCAGGAAGAAGAGATTATTGTGCAAATTTCAGATAACGTGCAAAATATACTAATACAAATATACAAATATACAATGTACATGGGTAAAATTGTAAACATGGATGGTAGAGTGGAAGTGTGTGTGTATGTGTGTGTGTTTGCATAGTCTGGGGTGTGTGTGCCTGTGATATTGTCCAGAGTTCAGAAAAGAAAAGGCTGAAAAAGCAAAAACAAAATGTATAAAATGTTATTGCAGTGTTATAGAAATGTAACTTCTGAACAAGCAGGTTTTAAGAACTTTCCCACCAAATAATACCACTGATGAGTGGCCAGATGGCCAGTAAAGTCTCTTGGATGTTCCTGGCTGTTCTGTTAGTCGTTGGGAAACAGTGACTCATTTCTAAAGGGGCTTCCTTGCTTTCAGTGGAATTCAATGAGATATTGAATGAAAGACAGCACAGTTGTATAATTAAAGCCATCTTCAATTAGGAGCTACTGTGGAAATGGAAATTCCTCATTATACACTTGGCTATTCTGATCTGTAGTACACACAGCATATGTTATTGAATACTTACAAATCCTTATTGAAAATTATGCTTTTCTTAAGACAGTCAGGGCAGAATCAATTTGAATAGACTCCAAGTCAATTTCACGATTATATAAATCGTCATGGTTCTGTATACTGTAGGTCTTACATTCAGGAGGAAAAACGCTTAGCATGGGCTTTTTGATTTTGGACTGAAAACAGCTGTAGAACTGAAGTTGCATGCTGCAGCATCCTTGCAATGTATTAGTATTTTCTGGCTGTTAGTAACACACTCAAGTGGTAATTTATTACTGTGTTGGAAGAGGAATAGATCTGGGTGCCATCTCAAGTAAGACTCCATTTCACAGGCTGCTCTTCTTCTCTTTCCTAGTAACGCAGGTGCAGAGTCGGGATTCAGCTAAATGTTTCTTCCCACTAATAAATCAATTCAGCTAGCTTCATCCAGGATAATTACAAGAGAAATTTTGTGCCAAATAAGTTTGAAAGACTGTTTAAATGTAATACTCTCTAAAGTAAGGACAATCATTCAATCTATTTTCACTTGTGTGCCATGAAATGAGGCTGAATTTTTTTTATTTTTTGTTATTTGAACTGTACAAGAGGTACATTCTCCATTTTTAAGCACCAATTTCATTTTCCGTGCTCATTCCCAGCTTAGATTTGACCAGATGTATACACTGAAGAGCCAAAACATTAATACCACAATGCATTAAAACCATCTGAGCATTTGTCACAACTCCATATTCAAATGGTACCAAGCATTACATGTTCCTCCTGTTACCAGCATTAAATATTTGGTAATGGACAAGCATAAGTTTAAAAGCCAAATTATGGTGACTAGATTACTGGGTTGGAGTATCTCCAAACCAGGAAGTCTAGTGAGATCTTCTGATCAGAAGAGGACCAAACCACCAACCAGTCAGAAAGTGTTGGTCACCCAAGAATCAATGCGTGAAGTTAACGAAGGTTATCAGTGTGAACTGACACAAAGACTCCCATCACATTAATGTTTAATGCTGGTTACAGGAGGAATGTGTAAGAACATGTGGTGCTTGGAGAACCTGAGAGTATGGACCAGTGGTTTTAAGATATTCCTTTCTGCTGGAATGAGTACAAAATCAGATAATTAAGTAGTAATTAGTGATGGATTACATTTTTGAGTAACTACCCCAGTGCTACTAAGGAACTGATCACATCAGCAACAGTGGGTGTGCCTTATTGCCTTATTTTCTATAAATATAAACATGCTTTTCATTCCTCATTCAAATTTCAAGTCATTTCAACTCTGCATGTTTCTTATAGTGTAAAACATGTACTTTTCCCAGCTGAAAGATATGATCAAGCAGACTTAAATCATCACTACTCATTCATGCGTTCTATGCAGAGCCCCTAATTTGCATTAGGTGTACGAGTGTGTTTTGTGTTCTGTTCAACAGATTCGTTCAGCAAGCGGTGTACACTTTGGGCATGTGTACGATCTGCTGCCTGCCACTCCTTATCACTCAGATTCTCAAACGTGATTCGCTGTGAAAGCTGACGGCACTCCGGGCCCTAATTGCACTGCAAGCTGCCATGGCAGATTAGCGCCTATGTGGTGTGAAATGAGAACACTGAGTCTCAAACACACAATCGTACACACCAATAGGCATTGATGAGGTTGGGTATGTGGTGCAGGAGATGCAGGCCTGATTCTATCCATTACGATTTGCAGACAGAGCATCTAGGTGTAGTTGAAATTTGAAAAGAATGGAACAAGCCTGTTCAAAGAATAAAGACACTTGAAGAAGCAGTGCTGGAGGTCAGTCAGTGTGAGCTATGATTACACACAGACATATGCAGACATGTGCTGACAGGAATGGGGGAGGTTAATGTGGCAAACCAGATTAAATATGACAACTTACAGACACTGCTCTACTCATGTGAGTTGAGCCCACCATCCAGGAGAGTCACTGTCAAACAAACTGGGGCCACTTTTAAAAAAAAAGGTGCCAAAATAGATCATTGAGGCAATGCCACAGTTCAGGTACCCAAGTTGATAACATTATTTAGAGAAGCATTTTCGTGATATCTGTGACTTTCCCAAGTATCCAATAATTATAACACTATGTAAATGTTACCAGTTAGAGGATTTTCCTAGATCTGCATAGCAAAGAAATGTATGAACTTTTAGTGTAAGACAACATACACCTAAACAACCCACAGTTTGCACATACAGTCAAAGAAAAAGTTTGGTCATGTAATACATCTTGTTGATTTTAAGTGAAAATAAGTACTATTGAAGTTAAAGGAAGCAAATGACAATATTTTCTGCATAATTCAGTGCACAAATTCATATTAAATGTACTCCAACTTTTGCACAAGCAACATTTTAGTTCATGTTTTCCAAAACGTTAAACTCAAGCATACTGTACGTGTGCATTAAAACATGCAGAACATCAACAAACATGCATTTTAACCAGTCATGCCCAAAGTACTGCACACAACTGTATATATGTACACTGTATATATTTTCCAAATGTTTTTGGGCACCCCTTGTAATGAATGCATGTACCTACTTTAAGTTGCACCTGTTGCTGACACATGTACAAATGCAGACACAGCTGGTCTCGTTCTTGTATAGAAGAACTGTCAATTGAATAAGACTCTCTAGAGCAGATAAACATGAACCTCTTGTCACTGTGTCTAATGCCAGGTGTGGGCTAGAGGAGTATAAAGCCCCCCAGTACTGAGCTGAGGAGCAGTATGACTGTTCTCTGGAAAGATAGAGCTCCATACATTACTTTCAGGATGAGATGGGGATGAGGTGGTGTTGATCATTTAACATCTTGACCTCAATAACACTGTCATTGAATGCAATCAAATCCTCACAGCAATGCTCTAACATCTAGTAGAAAGCAAAAATGTGGGTGAATGTAACATTAGGAATCTTTCCCAGGGACCCTTACTGATATAGAGTGGTGTGCTTACCCAGGCTGAGGATAGACCCAAGCAAGCCATGTGAGAGGCAGTGGTATTATCCACTACTATACTAACTATACACTGTTATAGATCAATAGTAGCATTCTAAAATAATGTCGCATTTATATGAAGAAAAATATCATGCTACTTTTGACCATCTTTGAAAGATTCTTTTGTGTGCTATCTAGCATTGAAAATCTTTTGGAGCCTGTGGCTACCTCAAGGCAACGACCTGAAGTTAGTTGATATTAGTATGTTATATGGTTTGTGGCCTGCAAGTGGCATAATGGAACATACAACTCTATGCTAAGAGTAGAATTAAGAGCAATGAAGTTTAACAAGATAAGCAAATGGGAACGACTAAGGGTATGTATTGTAGTGATGAGGAAATAAGGCATGGACACCGCAATTGATTGTGCTGGGGCACCAGAGAGAGAACACTGAGATAAATGACCATCTTGTTCCCACCCTAACCTCAGCAATGAGACTAATGCAGAGTTTGAGCATCCTCTGCCCACTAGCCTGGGTAAGCTGGCATAGCTAGTGCACCCAGAATCCACAGATAAAACACACACAGCCATAATGAACAATCAGCCTAATTAAGATTTACTATTTATCTCCCACAAACCCCTTAAGGAGGTAATTAACTGAGGGGGAGAGGAGTGATGTTACGGCATTAGATTTGCAGACTTAAGGTACCTACACAAGCTCAGTGGAACAGAGAAGTGACTCAAAAGAGATCTATTAAGATTTTAATGATTTTTTTTCTTTTTTAGAAGATGATCATCAGCTTAGTAGAGAACATCTCGTCTCCATCCATTACTGTAGTTATAGGTTTCTATTAGAAGGTTTCATGTGAAACACACCAACGACACAGCAGGAGCGAGCTCAAATTCATCTTGGTGACTCCCTGCGGAGTAAATAATAGAAATATTAAAGGGTTCATATCATAAGAATTAGAAATTAAATTTAAATGTTTTTAAAGTGTAAAAATGTACAGAATTATTTAACATGTGTCTTGCATGTCCTACACTTCTGACATCTATCCATAGATTTTTGATGATGTTTAGGTCAAGAGACTGTCAGAGCAATGTCAAAACCTTTTTGCTCTTGAGGAAATCCATTGTGGAATATGATGTTTAGGATCATCGTCTTTTTGTAGTAATATTTTTAGTATATAATTTTGTTATATTTAATATCTTCAGCTTGTGTGATGTTTGCTTCTAGAATTTGCTGTTGATTTTATTGAATCCATTATATCCCTCCATCAGTGAATGCCTGCTTCCTTTTCTTTTCAAACATATTTAGCTTATTGTGGCCATAAAATTTCTAGTTTAACTGCATCGACCCACAGGGTTTGTTTCCAAAATGCATTACATTAATGTTTCTTTGTAAAATTGTAATGCTGAATTTTGTGGTGAGGATGCTGGGAACTTGGTTACTTATATGTGTCCATGTTTCATCAGTGAATTTGATTGGTTAAGAGTTGACAAGCTAAGTAGGCCAAACATTGTAAACATTGTTTGGGACACAATATATTAATTTACTTCTACGACTGTTACACTGGAAAAAACCCCCACTGCATTTACAGTATGTAATTTATATAGTATGTCTATATTAATAATAATATATTGTACTTTAAGCAATCTTAGTTTTTATATTCCGTAAAAACAATAATTTCAACTTAATAAATACATGTAAGTGCAGTATTGAACGAAGGACACTGGCCCCTCAGTATAATACAGATTTGCATCACCTGGTCTTTCCTAATGATGACTGTGTTAAAAAGACATAATCCGATCAAGATAATTAAGGTCTGAGATCTTGGTAAAAGTTATTAAGAAAACATATATTTATTGAGGTGTTATACTCTTTTCCTTTTTTCATTATTATATTACACAAAATAAAGATAATATAATTTATTATATAATATAATTTGAAAAGAAAGTGAATAAATAGCATTCTGCCTTTTATAGATCAGTGGATCTTCTACTTACTGACATATTACAGTAAAATTCATTTTGAAAAGAGTTGCATACATTTTTGCATGACACTGTACATATAACTGCACAGTACCAAAAACACCAGTATATATACAAACCCACACCAAACTGTTAATTGGACCTCGGTGGTGGGGGGCGGAATAATGAAATACAACACAAATGTATGATATGGCAGCTTTAAAAGCAATTATTTTGCATTGTGATTGCATGGAAGAGTCAGTAAACTGAAACTGTTTAGTTTGTTATATTTTTCGCATGACATCTTTTAGAACTGCTGTTTGTGATAAGATGGATTTTTCCTAAATAGCACAATTTAAGAAAGTAGTGCCATTATTATTTGCTCACAGTGTAATTTAGCTGTTGGAAAACGCATTAGTAACTAGAAATCTGGGACCCCACTGTTTGTCAACAATCTTTGTCTTGTTAATTAGCCAGACAGGCCATATCTTTAATGCCAGCAATTAGAGCAAGGCTGTATGCATTATTTGAGCTCCAACACCCGCAACAGACGAATAGTAAGTTCATTTTCCATCAAGGCCAAGAGCCATGCCTCAGTGCTGGCTGAGTGCTTTCTCCTTTCCTCCCTCTCTCCATCTGCCTTTGTGCCTCTACAGTTGCAAATACAGAGATGAACAATTAAATCATTACTTTAAATGAGCCACAAAACTCCAGACTGCACTTCCACCAACACCTACACACATCTTCCTTTCATTTCTACATCTATGCACACTTTTTCTCAAATGTCCTCTTATATATATATATATATACACACACACACACAGAACATTTCCACCACTGTTGTCAAATATCATTTGTTCTTCAACCATGTACACACAGAACACAGAGTGACTCATCAGTAAAAAAAACACAATGTTTTTGCACTTTGAGCATCCAGTGGGCAAAAGAAGAAAATATGAGTCAAAATAACCACACAGACAAGTCAATGGACTTTTACACTGAAAAGAGAGAGATAAAGTAAAATAAACTGTGAAGATTCTTGTCCATAGATCATTGCATTACACTCACAGAAATAATTCAAGGATTTAAAATGAATGATTTAAAAACTCGTATTTTTAATATGTATGCCTTAAAATTAATTATTTACATAATTTAATCAATTATAACATTTACTGAATGCAATTACTTAATACATACTAAAATGGTTTAAATAATCAAAGTAGTAAAACAAACAAGATTCTGTTACTTAAAATGTATGTAATTATTTTGTATAGTTAACCTATTATTCTGCAATTCAATCAAATTGCTTTTATGTATTTGAAATAAATGCACTCGTTAATATTTAAAGTAATTATACTTTATTAATACTAAATGCATAAATCTGAGGATTATGCATTTGAAATAAATAAGCTTTATTATACGAATGAATATAAGGTCTATTTGATAGGTTTGTGTTAAAATTATTTAAAAAAATTAATTGGGAATTTGTCATGTAATAAAATTATATCAATCTTGCAAAAAGCGTAAAATTTTTCTGTGAGTGTATACATAATGCAGTCATGAGAAATACCTGCACTCCTGATTATGAATGACAATCAAAACAACACTACAGTGTCTCCTGCAGGCATCACTCTCTGTGTGATGATTCTGCTTTAGGATAAAATATATTTTGACTTATAAAATTCTTAAAATGTATTTGGTGAATTGATGAAGTGAAAATACTCTCACAGACCTTCTTTCTACGCTCTGCGAAAAAAAAAAAGAATAATTTTTTTGTTCAAGAAGAAACAATAGCGATACCTTTAGATGTGACTGACATAATAATCTGCTTCTTAGAAACACACATTTTCCACCTGTCGTTGCTCTACTAAACCAAGACTCATTTTGAGAACATTCACACTAACTTCCACTTTGGCTTTTCTGGTGTTAACATTGAGAAAATAATGGCTGATCTAAAGCTAAACACAGATAATCACTGTTCTTACTGTTCTAAATAATGATATAATCCACTTACAGGAGCTGCTAAATGAACTGAATGAAGAGGAGGAAAAGGGCACTTCCATTTTTGACAGATATGCTAAAAGCACATTATGTGAATCTCGCTTTATTTATCAAGCATCTGTGCTTTACTTTTTCATTTATTAAAGGATGTGAATTAGCCCTTGTTTCAAAAATGAAAGTGGTCGACTGTTGAGTCATGGTACTTTAAATCCGACTACTCTAGCCCACTAATCACTGAGTCAGACTACTCTACCCTACAACTCACTGAAATAGACTATTTTAACAGACTCATCATTGAGTTACACTAATCTAACCCATTACTCATTAGCTATGTCTACATGCAAAGATTTTCACCAATACTATTGAATTATTTCCAATTACTGATCAGGACTGGGAGACTTATGTGTACAGTCTACTGAAGAATCTGATGAAAATCTCCATTTATTCACACACTACAAGCAAACCAATTTCAGTTTCAGAAATGAGTCTTTGACAAATGGATTAATTTTAACATTCTGGCTCTTAGCTTAGCTTTTAATTGAATTTACTGATCACATAAACCCACTGTTGTTCATTTGCTCATCTACTTTCACTCATATACATTCAGAATCCTGCTAACTAGTTTAAGTTAATAGAATTAATAGTTTTAAGTAGATAACAAATAGCCAAACAAAATTTTATATCTCAAAAAAAGGTATAAATTACATAATGAATATCATTTTATTCCAATACATTTTGTACAATTCCCATAAGTCCATATTACATTTTTCACAAAAAGCCATTGCAATGAATGAAAAACAAGGGTTTTGTCCCAATAACAATAATATAATGATAATATACTCATCACTTCTGTGACTCTGTGACTTTTGTGATATGTTTTGTGCCAAAAAGCTGTCATCACACATGTGCCACTGTAGAAAAAAACTGCAAAATGTCACAGAAACTGTGTGTGTGAGCTGATGGAAGGATCTTCAGTAGCCCAGTTAATATCAGCTTGAACTGCATAATCATACTACACTTAGGTTCACTACCTTAGTTAAAAGCTTTACCTACTAGGATAACTACTGTATTGCAGATAGGGCTGGGCAGTGCAAGAGGGACATTTTAATGCTTCACTGTTACTCTTTGTTGGCTCAAGAACTGTAGCCTCTTATGCTCAGTGGATTGTTTTTAATGTAGTAACTGGATGATACTCCTTAGGGTGTATTCAAAGTTAGGAGCATAAGAGGTTAATGATTATTCACAGCACAGCATCAAAACTGAGAAGTCTCTTGGTTTTTGATGAGGAATGGTTGAGTTCACATTGAGATTCCTGTCTTTAGTAAACATGTGGCAAATCTAAGCACAATGGGAGAATTATCTGAGCAGCAGGAGGCATAAGCAAAAATCTTTGTTTCCATCAGATCTCATTGTGGTCTTGGAGAAGCTGCTGACATATGAAAGAGATCTTTTGAATATTTCTTTCTCATGGGACAGGACAAAAGGTTGTTGCTACTGTGAATCTTCAGTATATACAGTGGCAACCCTACTTACGAGCATCCCTACTAACGAGTATTCCAGGTAACGAGTCGAGATCTCAGAATATTTTTGAATATTTATATATCCAGGTAATGAATAAAATTCCAAGTAACGAGTAGCGTAAATGAGTTCAAGTATGCCAACCACTAGGGGCGCTGCGGTCATAGCATCCCCTAGATGCTAGCGTAGAAGAAGAGGTCAGTCAATAGCTTTGACCGAAAGTGAAAGTGCTAGTGAAAGCGACGCATAAAAAGCAAAAAGGTAGTGAACAAGAAAGTTAGATAAATATTACTTTTACTTTTCATATCATAAGTGTAACCATGCCATACATGTACGCCCGTCCTCCTGTCCTCCTTAGCTGCCAGCCTACACGAGCACCGTCGGTCTCCCTGTCATTAGCTGCCAGCCTACACGAGTGTTGTCGTCATCTCGTTTATGTTTTAAAAACCCATATAAACACCTTATTTAGCATATTAAAGTATACTGTATATTGGCCGGCTGACACAGATTAATCAGTTTTACATGTATTCTGATGGGGAAAATGCATCCAGCTAACGAGCAAACCAGCTAACGAGCTCGGCTCCTGCACAGATTAAACTCGTAAGTAGGGTTACCACTGTACTTAAAAGTACTGTATATGATTCTGGAAAAAGAAGCTCCACCCCTTTGCCCACAGGCTAGCAAAGTGCTGCTACAATTTATTTATCACAATCATTCACAAATTAGACAAAACAATACTGAGCTATTGAGCAGGAATAGAACAACATCCACATCCCTTCCTCTGCCTTTCAGCATTGAGAGGTCTCTCCACCATCCAAACTCCTCAGCAATGTTTACATGGGTCTTCTGCCCTGACCAGCCCTTTCCCCTGTCTTGTGAACAAACACAAATGCCTCTTTTTGCTGGAATAGTGTTATGTTTCTCTATCCAAGCCACTTTGTTTCCCATTTACAGAGCCATGGCTGACTATGAAGTTTGCAATGCAAACACAGGCCACATCTAACGATCCATGAGGAAACATTTGTTCAATTTTACAAAAAAATGTGCATTGGATTAAAATGTGTACAGCAGCTTTAAATGATGCTGACCAATCACATTACATTACAAAGATAGTATAATTAGTTACATAACATAGTGCGTCATGTCTGTTCCAACTTATCAAATGTCATACGTTTATATGTATTGCATATTTTCAACAATCATACAGTGATATTGTATTTTTGCCATAACACCACCTTCCCCCATATATACCAGTGTTTCTATAATATCACTTTAAACCTTCCTGTTGCCAAAGCTGAGCAATTGTAGCATTGCTGATAGCACCTGTCTCCCCTCATGCTGTGTGTGGATGCTGACACTCGGCAGACGTGTGCACAACTTCTGGAGGTGTGAGCTGGGAGCTGAGGTGGCACTCCTCACTCACTCTTCCTGCCCCCTCCGCCAGGTTGACTTGGCACAAGCGTCTGTCTCGTTTTCACCTTGGCACGTGGCCGCCCTCCTCCTATTTCTCTCTGTATTCCATGAGCACTACCGTCTGCCTCCCGGTATTCACAACAAAGCCTGCCAACGTGCCGCGTCACCCTTTCCACTCTGCAACTTTCTTACTTGCTGCTGACAATGCAGCTGAGTAATCTGGCAAGACCACCCCCACCTCAAAAGATCCATTTTAACCAAGCATACACTCACAGAAATATCGACTTTAGACTTTCACCTTCTCCTCTCACTTGCCTGACTTTTTTGGAACCATCAATATCGACAGTCACACAGGATAAGAGGATCGGTTAAGTGAGAGAATGGATTCATACAATGAGAAAGGCTCTAGCAATGAAGCAAAACACTCCAAATGCAGGTGGCAACATTTCAGCTCAATTTTCAGCTTTTATGCCCTTGTCTTTTTCTAAGACAATAGAGAAAGTTTAATGTGAAACTGTGTGTATTATCTTAAGTCTTACAATGACATAACTATTCACACTTCAACTAACTTTACATAGTAAAGATGTGTCTTTTGAGGTAGTTTCAGTCATAAATCCAAAACATTCTGCCTGGGTGAAACTGCTGCACAGCTTATGAACCAGATGCACAAATGTAATTTGGTGGGGGGACAGGTGGGACATGTCCCTTGCACTTTTTCAAAAGGCTGTTTTGGTCCCCTGCTGTTTTAACCATCCAAAAACAGTGGAATGCTATATTAAACAGAGACGAGTCAAGCACTAGGACCCAGTGGAAAAAAAGGCTGTTAAGAGGCATTAAGAAACCTGTTTCCCCTTACAGTGCCTAGAAGCTCATCGATTGGCTCTGCTGTTTGTTGCTAAAATATGATTGGCCGTCCCCACTATAACTCCATCTGGTTCATTGGCAAAAAGTAAAGAGCTCCCTTTTTAAGTGTAAGAGCGCTCTTTCTTCCATTTAGTGGAGTGTGTGTGCGCACTCAAATGCTTCCTGTGTGCTCACAAATCTTTTCATGCTCTTGCACTCAGAATTCACCGCAAACAGCCAATCAGAAAGCAGTAACACATCTGATAATTCTGTGTATATAATATGTATATATCATTCTAGGTATAATTATATGTAAATGAGGTCTATTGACCATACATTCCAAAAATAAGTGTAAAATTGGTGGCAATGAGTTGGAATGAAGTTGACTAACAGTTTATTAGTATTTAATAATGTATTATGTTATTAATTATTAATATTAATGTTATTTTTATTATTACTAATAATGATGAATAGTTATTATTAGTAATAATTTTTAAGCAATGTATTAATATTAAATAATAATTAATAAAAAATATTTATGTTCAAGCCCACAGTGCTCCACCCCCCCCCCACTCAAGCCAGTTGTGTCCCCCCAACTTTGAAATCAAAATTTCATCCCTGGCTATATGTAAGGTAAAATGCACTTGAGAGAGAAAACTGTGAATGTGGATGGAACTGTTTTGTGTAGATATTCTCTGACCATGTTAGTGTCTTATAAATGCTCAACTTGAAAACAACAGCAAACACAGAGACTTGATGAAGGCACAAGCCTTGAACACCATTTCAAAGAGCATACACTATAAATAAAACAACTCTATTAAACACTACTTAATATATAACAAAATTTAATGACCATATTTTTGACGAGAAGACCAAAATATTCTGAAGATACAGTCTGTTTTATTACTTCTTATAAACTGTAGAATGTTTGTTTGGGAAATAACTTTTTTATTAAGACTGGAGTTGTTGCTCATTACTGAACTTTAATTTGATGCCGTCTTCACTGTTTCACCATTTTAAACACTGCTAATGTTGTATGGAGGCTCTCTTTAGGCATTATTAAGAGTGAACTCATGTGCTGTTATAGTCATTTAAATATCCTGATCCAACTAGAACCATTTCAATCATAAAATATTCAATCAAAGTGCAACATCTATCATTTCTTCCAACACATAAATTGCAAAAAAAATAAATAAAAGTATTTTGGAATAATGTGGTTTATTTGCTATTTGTTATCTTAACTGCTGTATATATTTAGATTATTACATATTTAGCTTGCCGGCTGCATCTAGTAGGGATATGCATTCACAAAATCCTGGTGATAGAATATGCATCATGATACCGGGGTGAGGGGTTATTCTTATATTATGATGTGTTGTGATTCCGTAAGCAAGGCTGCAGTTTTTCTAATTCAATCATAGTTGGCAACATTATTAGTCAGCTTTGTTGGCTATTGCTAACACTAGCTAAGCACCTTTTACTATTTGTTTACATAGGAGTGCAAGAGTCTAAAAACTGACATCCAAATGTATCAATATTTTCTTTCATTGTAGTTCCATTACAGGTTCCATTTAAAGTTGGGCAAAGGAAGCAAAGGAAGGGACCTATTCTGACTCGCACCATTCTCTAGGAAGAGTCCGTTAATAAAACAAAACAATCATTTTCCCTTGTGCTAGTAATATCTAGTGAAAACCATATTTCTGATTATGCCATGGATTTACTGCCAGTCTGACACCACCTAAGATCCGACTCCCAGGCTTGAAAGAAATAGAATGTACAGATAAATGAGATTTCAGATAGAAAGGAGACTTCCCCTTTAATGAACCCTTGGATTACTCTCTTCCCTGAAGACTGAGGATGTTTCATATGAAACAAAGTGGGATAAAAAAAAAGCATATTGCTTTCTCCTCACTTTTTCTCAGTAGGCCATTGCTGGACCCTGGTTGAATGGCTCAACGAGCAGGTCGTCAGCACTACTCAACACATTACATTTGTCATTAACATATGGAAGGTCTTGCAATTACAGTGAAAATGCAAATCAGCTTGACACTGATCTGCAGAAGATGTAGGTCCGACAGCTGACATAAACGTGTCAAGCATGGCCTTTTAACCTCCCTCTACCTCTGTCCCGGAGTCTTCCTTCATTTCTTTTCTAATGATTCTGCACCTGTCAGAAATCATTACAAACAGCCCGGCTTAAGGTCTCAGGAAGCATATGACAAGCAGAATTTCTTGTGAACTGTACCTTTACGTGTTTCCTCCCTACTCCTGACACAAAGAAAGCAGGCAGCCAGCAGGAACACTGTCACCTCTCATTGTCTCTGCATTGCAGAAGAGCCTGAATATGCCGTAGCAAGTCTTCAGATGCTATGTGTCTAATTCAGACATTCTCATGGAAAAGACGAAACAGTGAGGAACGGTGCTGGCAGTCTTTGAGGATGGTTATGTCTATGGAAGAAACATTCTGAGTCATGACACAGGAAGAAGATTAGCATGTTGGCACGGCTGTATGTGTGCTAGTTTTTCAAGACTGAAGATTTTTAGGACAGTTTACATGATGTGGTTTTAGGGATATAAATGTAGAGTTGACAGGAACTGAGTTCCTCAATTTATTTAATATTTATCATTATTTTTGAAACAACATGCATTATAGATCTTAGTTCCTTGGTTTAGTACTGTAGTATTAGCAATGCCAAATAACTGCAATGCTAAAATTTTGAGAAATGAACAATGTTATGCAGTTCTAGGGTATTGACCTTGATGTGTTTCCAGTGAAACTGCAGTTCTTATGACAATGTCCATAAGAAGTGATGTCTACTACTGGCCATGGCTCAAGTGGTATATAGCCAAACCTTTCAACCTATACTAACGTGTCACTAAGAGAAATCATGAGGTCTTGGTGTAGGCTACAGGTAAGGTATGTATTCATCGTTAAGCAAAGGAGAGTTTACAAAGGAAAGTGAAATTAGATTTTTTGAAAGAATTAACAAGCAAGCAATCAGACAGCAATGCCTCTGAGATCATATTGTTAGCAGGAAGGAAAACCGATTGAGGAAAGGAACAGCATAGACACCAATCAAGCTGTCGATCAAAAGGCCAGTGCCACTATTGGGAGTAATTATAGAAGAATGCCGCTTCAAGTCATTTCTGAAGAAGTGGGGCCTTTCTCACAGCACGGCATGCGAGTGTGGTGCACCTGAACAGACTGCCGATCACATAATCAACGCATGCCCCCTATACAGCCTGCCCTCAGAAGCTGGCCTATTCGATTTAGGACCAGAGACGAGGGTGTGGCTGCATGACACTGAGTTGGCCTTCTGATAATATACAAAAGAAGAAGAAGAATAGAAAAATGCATAAGACACATGTCACATCTCTACAGAATACTGAGAATTATTCAGCTACTTATCATCACTTGTGAAAATCACGGAAACCCCAACTGGTGCAACTGGTAAATTAGCAGCATTTTGATCATGTACTGAATTACATACTGTAGTCATCTAGTATTATGCATGCAGCATGATTTAAAATTTGATCTCAATCCTGAGGCTTATACTTAAAAGTTACATACTTATACTAAGGCTTAAACCTGGAAATCCTGTTGGCATTCTGCAGCTCGCAGTATTACATCAGACTGCAAGTTTGAGGAGCTCAGTAACAAACACAGCATACATGTTCATGCTAAGTATGGCTTTGCATTGCAATCACCTGAATTTCCCAGACTGTGTTTTGCATTATCTATAGACGTTATCATGTGCTGAACCAAGAACAGGGAAAAATGGCATTTTTTCAATTGTTCATTTAAGATTTATCTCTAAACCAACAATCTCAGTAATTAAAGAACCCATGTATATGACTGCCTGAGGCTATTCTGAATTAACCATATAACTAACTAGCACAAATACTGGGCTATGTAATGTGAACTTGGTGATATAATACATATCATGAAATAGGGGTTATGATTTAATATACTGAGCTATGTTGGCAAGGCAATATTTTGAAATATTCAAATATTGCTAATGCTATCATGCCCTTACTCTTCTTTATATTGGACATAAAGAGTTCAGTGGCTGAAGATAGATTACAATATTGCTATATAGCAGTCAGTGTTAACACAATAAAAATGAAACACTACCAATCTTTGCATGTAAATGATTCATTAAAAATCAATACTGTGTTTTTTGAGATTTAATACAATATCACAAAACAATACTGTAGTAATTAAGAGTTGTCTTACACCCTCAAAGAATATACACTACCGGCCAAAACACCCTAATATTTCCAGTCATGTACTGCAATCCAAGTCAAGTCCAGTGAATGGCTTGAAATGATATAAAAGGTAAGTGGTGAACTGTCAGAAATTTAAAAAATGTAAGGTTACCCAAAACAAAAAAAAAATACATTACAGAATTATACACAAAGGCTTTTGTCAGAGAAGATGAAACGGGTAAACAGGTGAAAGCTGTTCTGCAGTAATGGAGGTAGATTAAAAGTTGAAAGCTGGTGCTACTAATTCCTGAAGAGCCTGAGCCTCCACGACTACCACAGCATTCTACAGTGCCATGCAGTACCCTCAGGTAGTTGGTTAGGTGTTCATTCTGCATCAAGATATTGACCCAAAACATCAGTCCAAGCTCTGCCTGAACTACCTCAGGAAAAAACAACAAGATGGTCAGCTTGAAAACATGGAGTGGAGCAAAGTCTCCAGACTTAAACCCCATCCAGCTGATTTGGGATGAACTGGACAGAAGAGCAAAGCAAACCTACAAGTGCTAACATTTATGTGACGTTCTGCAGCAGATTTGTGAAGAACTGTCTGAAGAATGTTTCATGTCTATTGTAGAAAGAATGTCACGAGTGTGTTCAGCTGTTATATCTGACAAAGGTGCTACTGTGATGTGTCCAAAGTTTAGACCTTTAGGTATTTAGGTCTATAAATTGATTCCATGATGTCTAACTCTAAGTGCTGATCTGTACTATGCTTTCATTTCAGAGAGCAATGAGACATTAAGCTGAATCATTTGCAATAAGTACCTAAAAAAAATTGGGGTATTCTAAACCTTCTGTCTGGTAGTGAGTGTCATTTCAATTCATTGCATGTGACAATCTTTCAACATTTCAAGAATACTTGCAGAGCAATCATGGTGTCCTTCTCCAGATGAACCTTTAGACATAAGGATCTTACCTAGCTAGCAGGGAACATTCTCAAATGTTAGTGACCATTATGTAAAAGTCTAAATCAGAGGAGTTAACATTCTCAATGGAACATTAATGGAATGTTTCATTAATTAAAGTTCCCACAGCAAACATCCTCCAAGTTTTAAACATTCTGGGAATCTTACAAAACTGACATTTTGAACATTCTAAGAACATTAACAGTTATTGAATAATGTTCCCACCACCCAAACTTAACATTAGGGAATGTGATTGTGACATTCACTATAAAATGAATTGTCAAACTGGGTAACCTCCATAAAACAGTCAATGCCCATTTGATCCTCTTTTAAAGACTAGGCCTCATAACTGAAGAACCAGGCCAGAGTAAAAATGATATTTATCCAAGAATTCTCATCATGTAAGCTTAATTTGTATGTTTAAGTGCAGCACCGTGGATATATCAGGTACTAGGCCTTCAAGGCAGCTAAAGGCAGGAGTTAATTAGAGTGGCTAATGTCGGGATTTAAATATTGTGCGCTGCTCATCACATCCAGCTAAGTCTCCCATCCAATAATCTTGGAGAAGGTCCTTGCCAGTGAGTCAGTGCTAGAATCCCACCACTTCCTCCTTTACTGACTCAGTGTGTGTGTGTGCCTGTGTGTGTGCGTGTTTCTGTCAGGCTTAGAGATGAGGATTAATTAAACGGGCATCGGTTACATGTCGTGTCCTCTTGCAGGAGTTGATCGATCCTCAAGCCTCCTCAGTCGTCTAATAACCCAGGCGAGAGCCCCTCTGGCTGGCTGCTACACACACACATACACACACACACACACAGAGTATCTCCAAACACCCTTTGCTTTAATCAGCTCTTTCATATCCACACTGTGGTCACCTTCGTCCCTCACACGCACGCTGCATTAAGCTCAGTGAGGCTGGCAGCGTGACCATGCTTGACAGCAGCTCATTAGCAGCAGGTCTTCAGTGGTGATGCTCCTCAGTTTCTATAATGATTACAAACACGCTGCTACACAATGCCATTTCTCTGCTTTGTCTGAAGATAGGAAGCTACCCAGCAATAGACATAAGCTGTGTAAAGGCTACGACAAAAGAACCTTTCAGTTTCTTCTGTTATTACAGACCTCCTCCGGCTTTTTCTTCTGCGTCCTTTGGGTTTTGGTATTTTCCATAACGTCAGTGTTATTATTAATGCTCATTTCACCTTAAGAGTAGATTGTGGACTTCAAAATGATATTGAATGATACTCATGTGTAAGAATGTCTTTTCTAAATGATACACAAAAATGACAATCAGGCATGTATCTGTCAACACAGCAAAACCTCCAGTGTTGAGTGATCACTTATGGGTTTCATTTGTATCCAGCTGGACGTAATTGATCACTGAAGGTGTTTATTCAGCATGGGGATGTTTCAGTGCAGGAGATTAATCTGGGCTAAAGAAGAATAAATGTGTGAATTGAACAGCCAAAATCAGGTGTTCACCAAAAGCCTTCTCTTCATCGTTTTAGGCCGGACTCTTCTCCAGCAAACAAGATGCTTTTTCAGAAGGTGCCAAGCACCTTTGTGACCTCTTTCAGATTCATTTCGTTAAGGCTCCTCTAGCTTGTCTCTTTGGTTACATCTCAGACCTATGAAGAATTGCACTCTCTCCCTCACATCTGTCAGAGAATATTAAAAAACTAAATTTTTGCTAATGAAATTATTATATATGTAATACATATGAAGGTAACACTTTATAATAACTTTCATTAATAGCTCATTAACTTATGATTAATAACTGTGAACAAATCATTAGAATTTCATTAACAAATGATTTACTAATGATTTGTTAACATTTGCAAAAAAGAATACAATCATTAGTAACTACATGAACTGTCATTTATAAACATTTGTACCAAGACTATGGGAATTATTTAATGATTCCTGAAAGAATCTTAACATGAATTCTAGGATTTATTATTGGCCCTGACTCATAATCTGAGACAACATTCAGCATTTTTCTGATTATCAGAATTAGCCTAGGAATTCAGTTTCCATGCCAATAAAGATGTTTTTTTGGACACAAACATGATTATGAAACCCTCCACTTCTTGAGTTGTCCCCAATGTCCCACTTGTACTGCTATTAGTTTGGCACATGTCGAGAAAATCAATTAAACATGTTTTTAACAGTTTAAAGCTCAAAACTAAAAAAAAATATTTTATGGTATAATAAAAATTTGCTCTAAGCAAAACTTGTATCTTTGTAAAGAATCACAAAAGAAATATTTTTACTAAATTAATATTGGTACCAAATATCAACTATCAGCAACCTTGAATATTAATAATTAATGTCTGTGTCAGATCAGAAAAATCCAGGAAATTTGTCTATAATTATATTTTTCAGCTGTAGAAATGTAATTACAATAAAGATTATTATTAAAATAAACTGCTCCCCAGGCACCGTGGATAGGACTGCCCACCTCTTCAGGCAAATACTCTCACAACCTAGTGCCTTCACTAGTGTGTGTTTCACTGCACAGATGGGTTAATTGTGGGGGTCATATTATGTTGTGTTGGAAAAAATTTTAATCTAATTGAGTCTAAAATATAGTATAAGTTATAACTTAGGATTTGTTATACTACTTATGTCTCCATTAATTACAAAATGTACTAAACATGCTTACAGCCATACCACTCTGAGAGTGCACAATCTCTCTGATCTTGGAAGCTAAGCAGGGTCGGGCCTGGTTAGTACTTGGATGGGATAGTGTCTGGGAATATCAGGTGCTGTACGCTCTTCTGGGGGCAGCCGTGGCCTGATGGTAGATCTGCTCTTCAATCAGGTTAATTCCCTGGGCAGATCATGACTGAAGTGCCCTTGAGCAAGGCACCTAACCCCCAACTGCTCCCTGAGAGCCATGGATAGAGCTGCCCACCACTTCAGGCAAATGTTCAAAGTCTAGTGTGTTCACTAGTGTGTTTGCTTCACTGTATGTATGGGTTAAATGCGGAGATCACATTCCATTGTGTGCAAAAGCTGAATCTAACTTAATCATGTTTACTTTCTCAAAATCACATCCTGTTGGTTTGTGTTTGTCACAGATGGTGAACTTAAGAATTAAATCCACATGTCAGTTCTCGCCCTGTCCTGGGCTTAGCTAGGATAATGTGTAATGCCCTGCCCTTGCAGGGTGAAGGGGTAGAGGACTCACCACAACCCTGAACAGGATTAAGCTGAATATAATAGATGGGTGGATGTCAGTTCTGATTTTTCTAATAGCTGAATTGTAAACTGTGCTTTGACATTATCATAATTTTTATTGCAGGATATTTTGAAGTGAAAACTACAAATCACTGAATTGCACCCCAGAGAACATTTTTTTGAGGACCTTTAGCAAGTCAGCCATCATAAACAATACAAAACTTAAAACCAGACGTGCAATTATCAGGTCTCCTCAGTTTGTTTTCCTCAGACTACGCTAGTCACTCCAGTGACCTCTCCTTCATTTTGTTAAGCATCTCTTCACGTGTCTCTTTGGTTGCAAACTCCAATTCTGGTGCTGAGTTCTCTCTCTGTCCCTGTCCCTCTCTCCATCTCTGTCTCTCTTTCTGTTTATTCTCTTTAGGGAGGGATCCTTCCACCCATTTGAAGGTTCTGTTCTGTCTCACTTTCC
This sequence comes from Crenuchus spilurus, assembly GCA_036984385.1. Lineage (NCBI taxonomy): Eukaryota > Metazoa > Chordata > Actinopteri > Characiformes > Crenuchidae > Crenuchus > Crenuchus spilurus. Next base: position 40,801 of record BRDA01009313.1, on the reverse strand, counting down.
TGGCTTGCAGTAATCTCCTATGTTGCCACTTCAGAAACACTGTCTGTACCCCACGCAGACAGAAGAAGAAAAGAAGCAGGAGAGAGAGAGACAAAGAAAGAGAGAGGGAAAGAGAGAGAGAGAGGGGAAGCGACAAATGAAGATACTGACAACAAGGAAAGAGGAAAAGGCTATGTTTAGACAGCAGCCTACTGCATTCGCTCTACTTCTTAACCTGACGTTTTTAGACAGATTATCAGCATGTGATCACGGGCTGGAATGGATGCCTTATGTGCTCGAAATCTGAATCACAGCTCCTTGTTATTTATTTATTTTTTCTTTCCCCATATTCAGACCTCTAGAATGGGCTGAATTTATATCAGATATCAGATTTGGTATGTGGGGGGGAATAGTTTAACAGTCTGGATAAATGCACCTTAACAGTTCTTTGATATAAAGGATCTGCTCGAGTTATCTTCAGCAGGAATATGGGAATATTTTCCTCAGCTCATACAGCATCATATTCCTGTTATAACAACAAAGCAGCTCTAATGGTGCAGTGAGACAGCTCAGGAAAACGTCCACCCCCACTGTTCTCCACAGCAGCTTCTGAATAAAACTACAATATTAGTTCATTTACCATCTCTCTCTCTCTCTCTCTCTCTCTCTCTCTCTCATATGTGCATGCTCTATCTCTCTCCCCAGAGTGTTTTTCTCCAGCCTAATATACTGCACAGTGAAAACTAAAGTGTGAACTAAGGACATATTTTTATCATTATGTGCTTGTGGATACTAAGGACTGTGGGGGATTTTTATTTATTTATTTATTTGTCTCATCAAAAAATGTCTTGGCTTCCTTACTCTCTGCTCCTAATTGATTTTTTCACTATACTGCTTCATCCCTTTCATTGTTCTGCTCTGGATTTAGAGTTAATTTCAAGATTAGTTTTAGTTTCAGTGGCAGCGTCTACTCCAAGAAAAGTATTGTTTGGAGTGATGCCACAGAAGAACCACTTTGGCTTCTCGAAAAGTCTTTAAAAATTATTCTGTAAATCAGTGTGAGAATGAGAAAACCTTCTCTACTTAACGTCAAGGTTATATATCAGTGTTCAGCAGCAAGACACTGACCCACAACACACAGCCAGCACAAGAAAGGACTTTAGAAAGGTACAGCCAGGCCAGAACCTACGAGAGTGTGCATTTCACCTCCTTAAGAGTAACCAAAAAGGAGAAAGCCCTCAAAACAAACAACAACAGAAGTATCACAAGACTACACAACCAAAAACAAGACATGTGTGTCTAACAGAACAGACAGTGTTTAAAAACTCCAACAGCTTTGTTATATCTGACCCACTCAAACCAGCGCAACACACACTAACATGCCACCACCACATCAGGGTCACTGAAAAGGATCTACCACCTATATAATGTCTTCTCTGTGGGGTTCTGATCATTGAAGAGCTGAAAGGGGCCTAACAGAGTATACAGAGAAACAGATATATATGACTACAGCTTGTAATTGTAGAACTACAAAGTGCATCTACAAACCGGATTCCAAAAAAGTTGGGACACTAAACAAATTGTGAATAAAAACTGAATGCAATGATGTGGAGATGGCAAATGTCAATAT
>BRDA01009313.1:0-39092 GCA_036984385.1 Crenuchus spilurus | reverse complement strand
ATGTCTGATACTGATTATGTAAAGCTGCTTTGTGACAATGTCCATTGTAAAAAGCGCTATATAAATAAATTTTGATTGATTGATTGATTGATCTACCCACCCAGAGAGAGCACTGCCAATTGTTGCTCTCTTGGGCCCTGGCTGTTGACAGCAAAAAACACAATCCCCTGCCATTTTTTAAGCCTTTTAACTATTTTTGAGTGACACTGTGACAGTGAGTGCACAAAACATAATGTGTTAAATGTGCAGGTTAGTTAAAGAAACATAAATATACTGAAATATCAGCGCTGTTATGACTTTCTGGTAATTTCTGGTAATGTAATTTCTGGTAAGTGAAAAAAGTAGTCAATAAATCAATCAATCAATCAAAATTTATTTATATAGCGCTTTTTACAACGGGCGTTGTCACAAAGCATCTTTACATAATTAGTATCAAACAATTTGAATCTAAGCCCGATGTGAGCAAGCCAAAGGCAACAGTGGCAAGGGAAAACTCCCTCAAGTGCCTCTAGTGCCTTTGCATCTTGAAGAGGGTGAAGACTTTTAAGAGCAGATGACACAGAAAACAAACAAATGGTTCCTTCACGAAGTGGATCCTCATTGTTCACCCAGATAGGCAAGCTATACTGAACATACTATGAGAAAAACAGTTCACTGGAAAAAACTATTCTACTCAGATCATGTGATGGTAAAAGAGGTCAACAAAAGAGTATATGTGAAAACAATCCAAGAGAACATACACAATGGACACATGAGTTCAGAAGTAAGAGGCAGTTGAACCCTGAAAAACAGCCCAGTACAGCAGAACAAAGCTTTGATGTCTGTAATTTAAACTAAAGTGGAGCCAAAAATAGTACTGAATGCACTCCATGTACATGTTGTTCTGATAAACTGGCATGAAGAGTCCTCGAATATATGTGAACGTAGACAGAAGTACTACTCCACTGTTATGTTTTATGATGATGATGATGATGATGATGATAATCATCATGGTTTGACTTGTGTGCCAAAAACCCTCCTGTCATCATTTTTGAAGAAACTGTAATGTTTAACCTTTACAAAGCATGGATTTTCAACTATAAGTAACAATCAGTTCAATTTTTAATTGAATTTGATTAAAAGCCATTGTGTACAATCTTGTTATGTTAAAGGAAAAAAAAGCCATATGTTTGTCAGTTGATGGTATAGACAAACATTAGCAGTCCTAGCCCATTTGGTAAACTGGTCAAACAACTCCTCCCACAACCCACCACCCAGTAATTCACTGTGTAATTACATTTACATTTACAGTATTTAGCAGCTCTTATACAGAGTGACTTGTAGCTTTAGGAGTCTTGCCCAAGGACTCTTACTGGTACAGGGTGGTGTGCTTGCCTGGGCTGCAGATTACACTCAATTCTGCCACGTGGGAGATACCCACTACACTCCTAATCTGAAACAAATGTAATTTACTATGGAATTACATTTAAATACTATAGCAACATAACAGTATCTTTGATCAGATTTGCACATGTAATATCTAGAACATGAATAGATTCTTCTTGGATGATTTTGAGCACAGTCAGCAAATTCCCAAGTTCTGTCCTTGTGAGAGTAAATAATGGAGGGAGAGAAGAACATACATCTTCATAAAAGAGCTGGGTCACTATCAGTCCATACTGATAAATAAGGGCTGAGGGGAATTAATTCGTAGCTTTGCAAGTGTGTAGAAGACACTTTATAGGCTTTTGTCTTTAAACTTAGTCGTGGCTGCCTGCTGACAGAGCAAAATGTGGCTTGGACTCCAAAAACACTCAGTCATGTCTTTCTTTTAATATTGTATTAGATAATGCACACACACACACACACACACACACACACACACACACACACACACACTCTCTCTCTCTCTCTCTCTCTCTCTCTCTCACACACACACACACACACACACACACACACACACACAAATGCACACAGACTCTTTCTCTGTCTCACTTTCTCTCTCTCTCTCTCTCTCTCTCTCTCTCACACACACACACACACACACACACACACACACACACACACACACACACACACACACACACACACACACACACACAAAGCCAGTCTCTCACACAAACACATTCACAAAAATAAAGCAGGCAAGGTCTGTCCTCTTCTCCATTAATAGACCTGGTTCTTAAGTGCCATTCAGCACCATGGAGAGCTCTCTCTCTCTCAGTCTGTCTATTTCTCCTCAATCTTTCTCCATTACTGGAGATATATACTCTCTCTCTCTCTCTCTCTCTCTCTCTCAGAGAGGTTAAACAATTTTTAGCACACTAATGTTAGCACACAATTGCTCTTAATACATAATAACTCAGACCACCATAAGTGCTTGAGTACAGGACCTGATGTGTAAAAACTATGGCATCTGCAGCATTTTGATGTCAAAAGCCTGTCAGAGAGTAAGTGGGTATCACATACCCATTGGAGTATAAGCCGGGTAAACACATCCCAGCCCTTCTCACCATTGTCCTGACCATTGGCCCTGGCTAATGCTGATTGTATGCATTTGTGCTGATGCACCTTTTCCCAGGCGATTGGCACAATTCCTGCACTTACTTTGAAGGCAAGCCAGTAATGAAGGGACTCCTGCATGCATACGTGGCTGGAAGGGCTCTAATGCGATTTCAAAAATCAAGTCGCTTAAGCTACCTTCATTGTTCACATTCAGGTATATTTTCCAGTGGTGAACAAGCATCACCAGAGCAGCATTAATGCTCACTCACTCGCATGCATGATAGTTTTCCTCAGCAAAAAGCCTTCAGCACTCTAACACAATGACCCTATAGCCTTAAATCAACCCCTGCTGCTCTGAGCATCAGATGTACATAAGACATGACACATAAATGACTTTTCCATGTTTGCTTTAAACAAACGTTTTGATAGTGAGCGGCAGCAATTCTCTCAGGGCAACATACTGTACAGGACTGTGGCAGATGCTTTTCTAAATCACATTTCCTACAAATAGAGTAAGTCCATGCCAGAGATTGGAGAAAAAAAATGACCCTAATTGAGAGCGAGCTCTAAATAAACAGCAAGCATTTATCTAGAGAGGAAAAGTCTTTAAGACAATGCATTAGGGGAACACAAATGTCTCCAAAATCAAAAAACAGCAGTTAGTTTATATAATTTATTCTTATATCTCTGCATTTCCTGCAATGCACAGCAACAATGATGTTATATAATAAGGACTTTTTGGTGGCTTGTGTCAGTGTCACTTGCATTATTCATGCAGAAGATTCTAGCGTGCCAGCAACACTTTCCACCAGCAGTGTTTAATAAACACAAACAGCAGACACAAAACCTGCATGAATATAAAAGCACAGCATTTGATTTCAAAGTCCTGTTGGCTCTACAGGGTACCACAAAGGTACCATGTAGCTCTGTTTTTGGTGCTATAACATTGTAAACCATTCTAGATTTAAATTAAATAACTACTACACCAGGCACGTGGGGGGGGGGGGGTCACCTGCCCCTTTCGTCCTTTCTGCCCAAAATGCCCTTTTGTCAAAATGTTTTTTTTAGTGTATGTGTTAACGTTTGTCTGTGTGGCCCAAGATAATAATAATAATACAAAATAATAATAATTTAGATCTACCCTCGGTTGGTCACATGATCCACATAGATGTGCCCTAACGTCACGTGCCCACACGAAGTGCCCTGCAGCTTGTCGGTGCTAGATACAGAGAAAGCACAACTGTATGGCATCAAAACAGGCTCAACTTAAGCGTAAACGTAAAACAGGTATTGTAAACGTAAGTTTTAAGTATCATAAATGTAAATCTGTAAATGAAACTGTAAAATCGTAAATTAAAAACATAATCGTAAACAAAAAATACTGTTTGTAAATGTACTTTGTAATACTTACACTTTCACTTCTCATTTTTATTTTTCACTTCACAAGTTATGTTTACCATTCACAAATTACTTCAGCTGAAAACAAAACCCCAAAGTTTTACGAATTGCACTGAATCAGAGTCATTTTTTGGTGAAGCATGAGAACTTTTGCACTTTATAGTTTCATTTAATATATGTTTAATTGTCTGTTAAAAAGAAATCATTTGCGTTTTTCACACTTTGCAGGATTACTTACTAAAGGGTGTACTTACATAGACAGTGGAGAGTAGATCTGCATTAAGAAGCAGCAGGGTTGCCAGGTCCCCAAAAAGCTCCATCCCGATGTCTGGCATAAAGCCCCCTCCCTACACAGTAAATCTGCCAGTGTTAAATCACCACTATTAGAGTTAAATTGACACTGAGAGTGTTACATTTTGACACCCTCAGTGTTAATTTAACTGTAATAGTGTTGATTTAACACTGGCAGATTTACTGTGTATACAACCTGACACCAGCTTAAATTCTAGAGCGTCCAATCACAGATATTATTGTTAGCATTATTATTTTTATTATTAGTAGTAGTAGTAAATATAATGTAAGAAGAATATACCTTCCTTATTGCTTTTCTTTGCATTTAAAATATCACCTTTTCTCTACTTTAAATGTATATGTTCAGATCCCATATATATAACTGTGGTGTTAAAACTATAAGGAGTTAAAGAGTAGTAGAGACCTGGCAACCCTGATGCTGCTTAACGCAGATGTGCTCCCCACCATCTATCTAAGTTTATGTAAGTCCACCCTTTAGTAAGTAATCCTGCAAAGAGCAAAAGCTCTCATCCTTCACCAAAAACAACTGATTTAATGCAATTCATGAAACTTCATCCAGAAATGATGTGCTTATACGCATGCGCGGTACAAATCAGGCAGGGTGAAATGATCGGGTAGTGACAACCTCTCATTTTGTGGGGTTTGTTTTCGGCTGAAGTGATGTTGTAATATCCTGTCCCTCTAGCCAATGAGCGTTGAGCCCCACTCCCGTCAAAAAAGAGTCAAAAATAAATGTATCGTTATGAGAAGTGAAATGAGAAGTGAAAATGTATTACATTTACAACCAGTATTTTTCATTTATAATTGTTTTTAATTCACAATTTTACAGTTTTATTTACAGATTTACATTTATGATACTTAAAACTTACATTTACAATACCAGTTTTACGTTTACGCTTTAGCTGATCATGTATTGACACCATACAACTGACGGTCGGCTGAGAAGGTTTTATAGCGATATTTGTTTGTGCACGCCACGATGTTTTCTTGCAAGATGACAGACGAAGTTAGTGAAGTGAGCAGCATCCTGTATGTGTCTGACTCTGCACACACTCTCATAATTTATAGCTGCTAATGAAGTACACAGAGTGCTGAGGGGGAAAAGTATGTCTGTATGCCTGAATGTGTGGCTTCTTTTTGTTTCTACATGTTTCTTTTGTCATGGGCAAAGTGCTTCAGAGAGATGTATAATTGATATGTATATTATATATTATAATTATATGTGTAATTTTACTGTCAAGTGAGTTGCAGTGTTTTTCCTACATGTACAGTATGTTTCTAGAGGCAATGAGGCATAAGTTATTTCACTAAAACTATGCAATGTACATGCTTATTCACATAATTTTGGACTATATTAGTATAAATACACCAATAATAATTAATTAGAAGAATTTGAATTGATTTTCTCAACCTCTCATTTAAACAAATCAGAACTTGTTTATAACATTTGCATACACACAAATTAAATATAATATGCATTCATTCATTCAGTCATTCATTATCACACCCAAATATAATATGCATAAATATAAAATATGTAATTTTTATAACTTTTAATTGTTACAAATTGCTACAAATCAAGCAGTTATATTGTAAGGTATGTTTCTGTATGGTGTTTCAAATTCGTGCTCCATGTGCCCTTGCACAGCCCTACAATAAACCATTGAGACCATGTACATAATAAAACTAGACATACTACTATAATTGCTTCTACTATTACTACCAATAAACCCTAAAAACAAAATATCTTTTAAGGCTTCCTCAGACTGTCACACAGGCAGAACTCTTAAAAGTACCTCCCCGTAAACTCTTAAAGTATTCTGAAGAACCCTTCTTTTTTTTGACTGTTCTTCTACTACTACTACTACTACTACTACTACAATAATAATAATAATAATAATAATAATAATAATAATAATAATTATTATTATTATTATTATTATTATTATTATTATTATTATTATTATTAATTATTTGACCAGTGTTAAAGTTAGGACTAGGATGAGTTAGACTTAGACTCATAAATCTTTGTTACTTGAACCGTATGCAGATATCATCTGGACTAAACTGCAACATGAAAGTGGGATAACACAGCACAAAGACTAAGCATCCAAACTCAGTATTGAAGATGTTTCTAGTAACAGCATGTGATCAATAAGCAAACTTAACACTGATCGCAGTAGGGTGACATTAAGGTAAAGTGACAGTAGTTTTTAGGTCTCAGTTTTGGATTGATGCAGAGGTCAGGATTAGTGTTAGGGTTAGTGAAAATTATAGTGAATTTAAGTTTAGTGCAAAGTAAACTTCAATAAAACATTGACTTTGGGCTGGCAAAACATTTGAAGCAAACCCTTGAAGAGTTTATGCCAATGTTAACTTATATTAAGGCACACACACACACACACACACACACACACACACACACACACACACACACACACACACACACACACACACACACACACACATACCAGCTGAAGGTACTGACAGGACTTAAGTGTGGTACAGCCTTGGGGAGAGATGGGACAGGAATGGTTTTGTGAGTGGAAGGGAAAGCTAGTGAAATGCTTATCACAACGCTGCAGGAGCTCTCTGAAGGAACCAGGGGAACAATACAGAAGCAGTAAGTGTGAAGTGACTTTGGAATAAGTAAAGAATTGTGGAGAATTATAGTGGTACACTGGTTGTTTTTATACTGTACGTTGCCAGTCATAACATCTTGTTTGGCTTTACGTATTTTTTTTACAGCATTAGAAAATAGCTTCTATTATATTATCTAAACATTGTATGATGAAAAGGCCAATAAAAAGGCCTCAAATGTAAATCTCATTGCATTTACCTACATTAAAAGCACTAAAATGTACAAGAAATTCATAGAAATGTACCATTCTGAAGATACGAGGTTATTGTGATAACATGTAATTACAATATATTTACACACACACACACACACATACACACACACAGATATTTTCATATTTCTACTTTCTCCCAAAAGTAATTATGCAAGAACAATATGCCCTTAATCAATTTTTAATTTGGCTGGTATACAAACTCAGTGTTGCAGTGACAGGGGGAATTTGTCCTACAGTTGACTCCAAATGGCCAACATTCATCTGCGTCAAAGAAAGCTTTCAACATGACCCACTTTTTTTTTACTGTAGAAACAGGCTGTCCATCGCAAGGGGAAAGTGGAAAAAGTCATAATGTTCAGCAGGCAAGTCTTAAATTTGTAGCTGTCGATGGCTGCCCGCAATCCATGTTTTCGAATCGCTGTCATAAATTGTGCAGAGTACTTGAGGGAAGATGGGACAGCGAAGTTTGTAACAAGTGCTGTCACAACGAACACATGCTGTGGCATGTCAAACAGTTAGCAAACAGAGTTTCTCTCTTAAAAAGAGAAGATCGTGTCAAAATGACAAAGCACAGAGGGACTCTGACCAGCTTCCTTAAGCCTTTGGGGTAAAAGGGCATTTTTTCAATTTTTGGTTATCTTCATGCATTTGCCTTTAAAAGCACTGACATATAACATAATATCCATATCTCTGATGTCAAAATGTCTCAGCTCTCTCCATAATGAGGCACCATTTGACCGCAGATCACTGTTAGAAGTGATAATATGACCCTAACAAAGTCTGGTTTTAGAAGTTCCTCGTATCTCTTGTGAAAACATACCTTTGCTCTTGTGTACAAGGTGTTTGGTGCTTAAAAGAGGCTGACCGAAGTCTTAAAAAAAAAGTATTGGGACTTGAGAATAAAATTGAAGATAAATGTGCAATAAATGTCTAAATGTCACTGCAGCAACTACACTAAAAACATAAATGTTACCTACTTGCCATGATACAGTACGGCCATAATACTACAACTCTGGGAACAGTGTGAGCAAACATATTTATGGCTTTTAAAATGTCAGAAAAAAGCTCAGGAAAGTGTTCTGCTGATACTTTTACCCCAAGGTACTCTCTAGAGGTGGAAATACTTACAATCCATTTATTTCCCTGAGTGCATTAAACAGAATTCATCTTCACACAATGGTTCTTGATTTGAAAAGCTTGAGTCATTGGCACAAAATAAAAGAACAATCCATTGCATTATTTTATTGAGTCCAGGCGAGATAGGGTCCATTAGCAGTGCCATTTTCTTGACCAAATCCTTTCCAAAAGCTTCATTTAGCATGGCTAGTTCACGTCCTTTATTAAATGCCTCATCCAGCCAAGACCACTATATCCATGGCTTCATTGACAGTCTACTAATTGAATACTGATAAAAGGATTAAGTGTACCTCCATATACATTAGGAAGGAGATTGCGCTCTTGAGGAAGTTCAGTTTAAGTGAATGCGTCCTAATCTCGAGGCTGGTGGCAGCTGCGGGTCCTAATCGCCCAGCCCCTAGGAGACACGACTCTTATCTGCCCAGACGCCAATGTCCGACATCAGAGCACGCCTCTATAATTAACCGCCCCCTGTCTGAAAGGCAAGGTCATCTGTGCCAATGAACTCCAGATAAGACCAACTCCATAGATTTCACGCACACAGTTCCACTTTGTTTGGATGCAACATGGGCTCATTGATAAGATCTGTGTGGATTGCTCTGGCTTGGTGTGACTTAAGTGGTTAAGTGTGGGCATTGTGTGATTAAAGGTTTCTCACATGCTTTTGACTGTTTACATAATATATATATATATATATAAAAAACAACAGTGGTCAGTGTAACTAAAATGTCATATGATACATTTTTCAGGATACAGTGGTAACCCTACTTACGAGTTTAACCCATGCAGGAGCCAAGCTCATTAGCTGGTTTGCTCGTTAGCTGGATGCATTTTTCCCATAAGAATACATGTAAAACTGATTAATCTGTGTCAGCCGGCCAATATACAGTATACTTTAATATACTAAATAATGTGTTTACCGGTATGTTTTTTTTTTTTAATAAACAAGACAACGACGACGCTCGTGTAGGCTGGCAGCTAAGAGGGAGACCGACGGTGCTCGTGTAGGCTGGCGGCTGCATGGTTACACTTATCATATGAAAAGTAAAAGTAAAATGTATCTAACTTTCTTGCTCACTACCTTTTGCTACCTTAGCGTCGCCTTCATTAGGACTTTCACTTTTGGTCAAAGGTATTGACTGACCTCTTCTTCTACGGTAGCATCTAGAGGATGCTACGACCGCCGCACCCCTAGCGGTTGGCATACTTGAACAAATTTACGCTACTCGTTACTTGGAATTTTACTCGTTACCTGGAACAAAAATATTCAGAGATCTCAACTCGTTACCTGGAATACTCATTAGTAGGGATGCTCGTAAGTAGGGGTACGACTGTATATACTTTTATGTATTATGTTAACATGGACAGGCAATCCTGAAAATACAGGATGCACTGTAGAAACTCACTGTACCTTTGTTGCCTCCTAAAATTAAGGTTAACCACATGCTACCATGATATACCTCTTCACCTTTATCTAAAAAAACAGCTGCAAGTGCTTCCAACATAGCACAAGACTTATCATCAGAAATTGGCATCTCTGTGAGAGCCCAGATAATGCATGAAGGCTGCATGAATGCAACCTATAAAACCATTACTAAAAAATAGGCTCAAAACTACAAAACTGACTATTGCAAAATAACACAAAAAGCAGATAAATATTGGGAGGACATTTTCTGGTCAGATGAAACAAAAAAAAACTTGATTGAATCATATGAGGCTCACTATATTTGGAAAGTTCTTCAATATTACAGTGTCTACATAGTGCCAGCTGTGAAGAATTTTCTGTGAAGTTTGTTAAAATGGTGTTGTATGATTTTTAAAAATGGCATCATGTGCTACATACACCAGAAAGCACACAAAAATTACTCCCAGTCTCAGGATGTTGTGCAGGAAGCAAATATTTCAACAAGACAATGAGCCTAAATACAAAAGGTATTTTAAAGAAGAAGAAATAAAAAAGACATTCAACCAAAATTTTGTTTATCATTCTGTCTTTTCCATTTAGGGTTTTTTATGTACCCTAAAGTAAAAAACAGAACATTTAATGATAAAATTGTTTGCTTAAAGTTAGAACAATTAAGAAACTAAAAATATCTGATGTTTTAGCTTAAAAAGTAATTAATTTTAATTACATTCAATCATTATCTTAACAGCTTAATCCAGTTCAGGGTTACAGTGAGTTCCCATATCCCACTACACAGTAAATCTGCCAGTGTTAAATCAACACTATTAGAGTTAAATTAACACTGAGAGTGTTACATTTTGACACCCTCAGTGTTAATTTAACTCTAATAGTGTTGATTTAACACTGGCAGATTTACTGTGTATATGTGCAGGGCATTTCACTATTTTAACCAAAGCAAGGAAAGGGCACCAATCTACTGCTGGACACACAGACATACACACAATTTAAACAACACTTTAACTGAAATAATAAAATTAGCTGAATGTAAATGACTGTTTGGTTTAGTTTTATTTAAATGTTGGTAGAAAGCAACAATATGTTTACCTCAAAATCTGTCCATGTTTTCTGCCCTGAGTCAGATGGAGCTGGTAATGTATGATCTGCTCTAAATGAGGACAATCACTTTACCCACAGCAGTTGCCATATAGCAGCACATCAAAATACAAATGCGTGTGCCAAGCAGATTGACCCATTGCAAAGTGAGACTTGTGACTCATGATAGCTGTGCATCATTCTTGCTCACTGTCTCTCATGCTGCTCGTCCATGTTTCACTTAAATATGTTCCGTCAGGAGCATGTAGTGGGAAGCAGATTGGAAAAAATGCAGCTCCTTCAACCTTCAAGGCTACAAACTGTGTGTCTGGGTGACCGAAAGCCTGTGCAACAGCATGAACCACTTCTCACCAAGCCTCTCAAGATACACACTCAGCATCTCTTGAGAGGTCAGCCAAAAATCCGGCACCATTATAAAAGCAAAATCACTTGTCACTAGACTTTGGCCCAGTCTGACTATTACAGATTCACAGCAGCTCATGAAATAAACATGATGCTTTGAATCAAATGGAACAAAAAAGAGCCTTCTGGCCTGTGAACCATTGCCGAGTGAATCCATATCATGGCCCAGACAGCCATATCAGTGAAAGGGCACTGGGGGAAGGGGAGAATAAATTCAATGCTGCAGCAGAAGCCTTCATTCTGCCTGTCCTGCAGCTGGCTCTTCTAATTAATGTGCTCTCAACAATAGGATTGTTTGATTCAAAGGCAAGAATTAAAGGTAAAGAAGTTCAAAAAGACACACAGCGTCTGACATGAAGGCAATGCAGCACGATGGTGCTTACAGGCAGAACATGGATCAATATCAGAGCAGTCTAAGAACACTGCAGGCCTGTGCACATGAACTACAGCACTCAATGTAAGCATCTGCTTTTAAGCGTGCCAGAAGAGAGCAGAAATCAGAAATGTGGGGAAATCTCAAGGAGGGAAAAGAGAGATGAGGGAGAGAGAGAGAAAGAGAGAGAGACAGAGAGAGAAAGAGAGAGCAGAGGGCAACAGCTCCGAGGGCAGAGCAATGCGTCTCCAGCTGGAGCACTTGACATTTAAACAGGGGTTTGAAAATTCCCACAGAAACGCTGAATGCAACATTACATTTGTGTTAAGGGGGCTCAATGAAGACAGCAGCATGATTCAGCCTTAAGAGTCCTAGCGCTGCAGGACTGACATTTTAGTTTAAATGCTGGAGTAATTCCTGATACTCACCAGGCTTTACTGCAAGCCACAATATGCAGAGATTTGGTGACAGGTCTTTTTGATTTTTCATGGCCTGGGACCAGTTTACTCTCCAAACCTTCTATAGAGACAATACGGCAATCATCTGAGATCAGTAGATGTCCTTTACATTGGGTGAAATGTATAGAATAGAAATGCTGTAAAATTTGCTTTGAATAAAATCTATTTACGGTACATTAAATTACATTTGAATGTTTTACCCTCTCCTGTGAAGTTCATGTTTTGGAGATACATGTTGTTCTTACACAGTAAATCTGCCAGTGTTAAATCAACACTGTTAGAGTTAAATTAACACTGAGGGTGTCAAAATGTAACACTCTCAGTGTTAATTTAACTCTAATAGTGTTGATTTAACACTGGCCAATTTACTGTGTAGGAAAGCAGCAATACGTTGCTATCAAACACATACAACTGTTGAGTCTAGCTTTAAAAACATAATGAATTACATTAGTCCTATGTGAAAATAGTGCAATTAACTGCATTTAAATGATACTGTAACTGGCCTAGGATTATTATATTTGGGTTCTACTGCAAAGTTCAGTAATATGTTCTGCTTGGGAGCCTTTCCCTTTCTGAGCCCTGCTTGCTAAAAATGAATGAAATTAGAACTCAAAATCAGAGCTGCTGGGGAGGAAATATACTGTGGATGTGGAACTTGTTATAGATGAGCTGTTTCTTGTCCTGGGACTAGTTCTAATTCTTCAAAACTGCTACACAGACCAAATGAAAACTCTTTCAAGGAACAAAAAGTAGTATGTCATTAAAACTGTGAGAGAAATGTACAATTGAAATGTGTTACTGGTTATTATTCTCCCATTCTTTATATTATATAAAGAATTAATGGCTTTATATCATCATGCACATGATTTATTCAATGTATCATTTTACATATGTTGTGCAACATGTACAGTGGTGATTGAACGTTTGTGAACCTTTTAGAATGTTCTATATTTCTGCATAAATATGACCTACAACATCATCACATGTTCACACAAAAATCTGATGATGTTTCAGGTCATATTTATGTAAAAATATAGAAACTTCTAAAGGGTTAACAAACTTTCAAGCACCTCTGTATAAAGGAAGTTATATTTATACAACAGTCTCCAGCCTTTTGACTGCCATCATTAAATAATTCATGGATGGACTAATGTAAACTGAGCTTCCTGTAAACAAGTGTTTAGTAGATAATGACAGCTATGCTAGCATAACAATGTCTGCAATGTAATTATGAGTTATCTGACTTGAACTATATTTTGGGCCTTCTTACTGATTCCCAAACAGTAATATTCTATAGCTCATATATTTACTACCATCCTAAAATAATAAAAGTACCTCCAATAGGGGGGTATTTTCTGTGTCATCTGTGTTCAGTAAATGTCCTTCACATTGTGTGAAAAGTTCATGATGAACAGAAAGACTCAACAATTGCTTTGACTAAAATATCTTTACCTTCACTTACATTGAAAGTAAAGAAAGTTGTTGCCCTCTTCTGTGAAGTTAACATTTTGGAGATACTTGTTTTTCTTTACACACTGGCAATATGTCATTACTAAATTTCCAAATATACTATTGCATTATATTCATCCTACTAATGACTTAAGTGGGTAACACTTTATAATAACTTCCATTAATAAGCCATTAACTAATGATTAATAACTGTGAACAAATCATTAGTTCATGAGAATTTGAACATGAACAAATGTTTATAAATGACAGTTCATGTAGTTACTAATGATTGTCTTCATTTTGCAAATGTTAACACATCATTAGTAATTTATTACTAAATCATTATTAAATCATTTATTAATTAAATTCTCATAAACTAACGATTTGTTCAGTTATTAATCATTAGTTAATGAGCTATTAATGAAATGTATTATAATGTGTTATCCTTAAGTGAAAATGGTTAAATTAACTTTAAATTGCGCTTTAACCAGCCTAGGAATGTTATATTGGGGATGTAATGCAAGAATAGCAATGTTTAAATACAGGTTCTGCTTGGGAGCCTTTCCCTTTCTGAGCCCTGCTTGCTACAAATGAATGAAATTACAGCTCAAAATCAGAGGTGCTGGGGAGGAAATATGCTCTGGATGTGGAAGCTGCTATAGATGAGCTGCTATGAGTTTCGGTTGAGAGAGGAAGCTAATGCTGTTCTAATGACTGAATGTTTGCAGTTAATAAAGAAACGTGATTCTTATGCAAGTGTACAATACTTGCTGCATCAATTTAAAGTTGTAAGTACATAACCTGTAATTATGCAATTACAGTTTCAATGGGTTGTGGTTTTATAATGTGTATGCTGCAAAATAACACAATAAACCCACAGTAATACAGAGGTATGGTGTAGTACAAATGAGAGAATTAAGAGGAGAAAACATCTACATACAGTACATACATAAAAATGACTGATGCTGGCCACTCAGGGCAGATATTTAGAAGTCAAATGATTACAGTTGTGTCTGCAGCCTCTGTCGTAAATGATCACAACTCTTGTAAAGTGCTTTGAGGGTTTGTGCTAGTGCACTACTATGAAAAGCTGATTAGTCCAGGCACAGCTTAGAAACTAGAATTTTAACTATGATTTTGATCCCTAATTATCAGAATTATCAGCAGAGTAATTTAGCCAAATGCCAAATGTCCCAGAAGGTCAAATCTGCAAAAACACGTCAACATTGAAGCCTCTAGGCTGCTCACTTAAAGACAAAGTTTATTTATTTTCAAGAAAACGAATATCAACAAACCCCTTGACCACGATGCAACCAAACAAGGCAATTATGCCAGGCAAACCTTTGGGACTTTTGAAAAATGTCAGATGTTCTCTCGGTAATTAGAGAGATTTGCAACATCCCACACATGAACAGCAACATGTATCGTTTTCTTATTTTATATACAGAGGTGGCCTACACTTATTATGCTTTATACTTTTCCACTACTGTAACTGTGACACATAGCAGGGGACCAGAGTTTTCATTGTTTACTTTCTCTATTACATCCCTCCACCCCCCACTGGGGTTTATCACATTACCTAACGCAGCAGTAGCTCAGCCGTTCCCACTGCTCTGACGACTATTGATGGTACAGAGCGGAATAAATTCTTTGGAGTCAAATGGAATCTGGTTGGAGGGATCCTGCTAGCTGCAGAAGCAGAGCTGGTTTAAAATTCTACACCCCTGCTGTTCTGCTTGCAATCATAACCCAACCTGTTCTCTGTTTTGCCTCTGGGCGCAGGTCAGACAGATTTCGGTTGCATTTATCACAAAACAGAGGAAATACAACCTTCCAGAGTACAATAAAAATTTACATAGAAAACTATGAATATTTGACAAATGTATTACTCAAATACAGTCTTAAAAAGTTAAGCCTGTCAGTGAATACCTACTCCATTCATCAACTTGTGACATTAGTTTTATTTTCAACTAATGTCTCAACAGTGCTGGTGATATTATTTAAGCTGTTTTGCAATATATCAATGTGCAGAATGCCACATGAAGCCTTTTAAGCTGCCAGCCTAAATGCTGGAGGGCTAAGGGAACGCATTGTAGTGGTTCCAAAACTTTGCCATTAAATCAAATCTAATCAGATTTGTGGCTCTCTGAGTAATACAATATGCAGGCAAAGTTATCTTTGCCTCAAGTTGTTCATATTTTACAAGGGCAGGCAGCCAAGTCTCTCACAACCATACAGGCCATAAAATGCCACCATTCCTCCAATGTAATATTTTAAAAGGCCACATAAGATCACATTATCCTCTGCCTTCAGCGGAGTCTCATAAAGCAAGGCCTGCTCATGTGGCAAAACACTGCTGCCTCACGTCTTTTCAAATTCCAGTGAATGGTTAAATATTGATAATTAAGTTGATAATTTTCTGTTTCCAATTATTTTAAAAGAGTTTTAAAAGGGTAGCCTTTAGTGTGCAAGAGTGTGTATGAGAGCGAGAGAGTTTTGTGGAGGCAGAAATGAGTTTTGAGATTCAGCAGTCTCAAATTTTGATTCCTCACAAGCTCACCAATCTGTCTGAGGAGGAAAGTAAGTCCATTTGTAGCTCCTCTGTTGAGTTTTGTTGCAAAAAGTTAAAAGTAAAAAAAAATCCAATGTGAACAGTGAAAAGGGGACAAAAGTCAAGCAAAGTAAGTCAAGCAAATAAAAAAAATGTTTATCAAACTCTCACTGACAAGCCACTACTCCATACAGTGTACAGTCTGTCAAGGCTCCAGAATAATGTCATCCTATAGACAGTACAAATAGCACTCAGAGTGAAGTGAATTATTTTGGGACTCTCCAGTGATGATAAAATAACACCTAATGCCTGTAAAAATAAAGTTCTGAAATGATTTTTTTATTGAGCTAATTTTTTCTTACAAATGTCTTTGTGTGTATACATAATTTTATTATATATCAATATAATACAGCAACAGGTACTTTTCTACATTCCTAATCCTTGTTTAATTTTGTCTTGAACCCTCTTTTGTTGCCAACTGATGCAAAAAAAAAAATTGTAAAAGTATAACTATTTTCCAGCTATTTTTGCTATTTTAAGAGAGTGATTTTTGTTATTGTGAGGTATACTGTATTTTTATTTATGTTTATTTATTTAAATATTTATATAAAATGTTAATGTCTTTAACTCTCCAATAGTAAGAGTTCATTTTTTCAAACCAGCAGGGTACAACTATAAAATTTATGGTAAAGTACAATCAGCCAAATATTGGTTACATATCTGCTCTTGATTACTAATAATTGTTATTGGATAGAAAATAACAGTCAAGCCCTATTTAGAACACTAAACCGTAATGATCAACATAACAATGTTAAGAGCACTGTAAGATAATCTGTTGAATAAGTTAATACATCACTGCAGTAAACAGATAATATGACAATCTATTTTTGTTTTTATAAATTGTTTTAAAATATGTATTCTTAGCATAAAGTGAGTATTTAAAGGTACTGCATGTTTCATTACAAAGAGAGCATAATTAGCTCTGCTTAATTGGATTTAGTGCAGTGCAGCATGGGAAATGCTGAGAAAATCATTGTATTAAGATTTTTAATGCACCACTATTCAGCGTGTTTTGCCTGTATCAATATATCAAATTTCAGCAAATAATACTGTGATACTTACTGAATATCATGAAAATGTCAGACTATTGTAATGTTATATTTTGCTATATATAGGTTAAGACAATTACAATAATTTTTTTCACTTCTGCACATTAACATTCCAAAAAAAGTAGGAAAGAATAGGCCGACCCTGTGCTTGACACTAAAAACCTGGCCTGATTAATTTATGGCATGATTCGGTATGACCATAGAGTAAGCAGCTGTGGTCACTGTTGTAACAAGAAACCCAGGAACAGAAGGTTAGGGGCCAGTCTTGTCCAGAGCTCCATCCAGCTGTGGCCGCTGGCTGATAACAGGTACCTCAGTCAGGTTTTTTCCATTTGCTGCTCCCTATAGGCTGTACAGAGACATCACAATGACTGCTTGGCTGTCATTTTTATAGTGAGACTCAAATTCCCAGGTTTTCCAGGCACCCAGTGAGTCTTACTCTTGGACTGAAAAAGGATATTGGATGGAAAATCCGCATTAGCAAATTAGAAATTTAGTCCATAACTAAGCTTCAGCTATGTCTGGAAACATGTCCCAAAGAGATATCATTTATTTCTGTCATCTATGAAAGGAAAACAAGACTTGATGGGAGGAGCTGTTGGGGAAGAGAGTAAATGAGCTTTGTAAAAATTGGCAAAGACACGCGGCATGAGACAGACCCGATTTAAGAGAGTCCAGATTGCTCTGACAACCGCTTTCCCCCTTCAGCGAGCGGCCCAGCATGAACGGAGACGGTGAACAAGGCTCCCTTGTGAAACAATGAGGGCAAAGATATATCACTGACTGTACTAAATGCTCTTCAGTCCACAACAATGGAACAGAAAACAGAAGGCGAGAAAAGCGAGCCAGTGGTCAAGCTACTTTCCAGTGATTTCTTCAAGGTGAAAAGTCAATGAATGCCTCCTGGACCCTTCCCCTGTGAATCCATGCCATGCTGCTCTGTTGGCAGCCTGTGAGCGATGACGTCTTCTTCGTTTCAGCTTGCTGCTCTTCAGAAGAGGCCTTGTGTCATGTGTCCACCCAGAGTTGGTGACCCAGAAAAGGCTGGCACTTATGTACAAATGGTCATGGGCATTCTGGAAAAGGACAAAGGTCTAGGTCGAGAAAGTCTAGGACGTTTGCCAAGATTCTACTAAAAATAGCCTGGTCCACTGATGTACAGTACTTCCAGACGCATACAGTCTAACAGCAACTGAGTGCTAATTTGACACAGCCAAAAACAATTCTGATACAAGATTAGCATGGTTGTACAGCCTTACGCATGGTGAATTTAGCTGCATACTCCTCTGAAGATGCTTATACAAGCCTTTGTCTTCACAGATTTGTGGTAATGTTTTGCAAAAACTGTATCCTATTCTGCAAAGAAAAAAAATACAAGACAATGCTTTTACAGTGTACAGTACTTTCACTATCAGTTTCAATCCCATTGTAACTGTCTAGTAACTGTCTATGTGCCACTGATTGCTGTGGCAGCACAGTGCCCAGAAACTAGTTAAATAAACATGGTTTCCTTGTTTTGCAGTGCTGGTGGAATGAGAGGTCATGAAACCTGAGTGCAGGATTGAAGAGTGAACTAGTTGCTCATGACAGGTAAAGGTGTGAAAGAATTGTGGAAGAGGCAGGTCTGTGCTTTTGCACCTGAGCCTAGTCAACACACAGGTCCCCAATCAGATGACATTTCCAACACAGCTGTCATAAGACAGCCTCGATGTCTTTCACCTCTGCCAGATCACCAGAACCATGAACATGACCCTGAACCTCATACACTATATATGGTACAATTGCCTAATTTGATCAAACATCTCATCACTCTCATGTCAAAACCTCATAACTTTTATCTTTCCACAGCAATTGAAAATGTCAGTGTGAACAGTTCAGAATTAATGGACCAAAGGAAATGGTCCAGAATAATCATTTATAATAACATCTGTCACATTACTATACCTTAAATAACCTATTTGAGACTGTTTTGTTTGAAGAGTAACACATTGAGCCTCTCTTGTTCAAGTTCTCTTGTAGCTCTCCCTGGTGTTGCTAGCATCTGTCCACTTCTGTTGTTAGGATTTCTCCACTCATAGTAAAAACAATGGCCACTAATTCTTAATTTGGGAAGTCTTTGTTGGTATTCTGCCCTCTGAACCTACTTGATCACTTCAGAGTGGCTTCCTTGTGCCACTCAGTGATGAAAACCCCTCATCTGGATGCCCTGGAGACATTAATGAATAGTCTATCATCTCATCCCTCTAGAACTCCTGTCATGATTTGTAATTAGCTTCATGGCTGCCAATCCCTGCATGAACTCCTAACCTGCTTATGGATGCTGTAATCCTGCCTTACACTCATACTGAACTCCTTACCTACCATGTTCTCATATCTAATATCCTGTAGTTCATGTTTTTTTGTTTTTTGACACTTAATGTTTTACGTTAAACAGTGGATTTTCTCATTAATCTTTCTTCTGGGTGATATGGTAACACTTTATAAATTAATTAATAGCTCATTAACTAATGATTAATAACAGTGAACAAATTATTAGTTCATGAGAATTTCATTAACAAATGATTTACTAATGATTTACTAATGATTTGTTAACATTTGCAAAAATGAATACAGTCATTAGTAACTACATGAACTGTCAATTATAAACATTTGTTCATGTTCAAATTCTCATGAACTAATGATTTGTTCACAGTTATTAATCATTAGTTAATGGCTAATTAATGAAAGTTATTATAAAGTGTTACCGGTGCTTCTTGTAACTTTTATATATTATATTTTTATATATTTACATCTAAATTCCAATATGCAATGTTGAGTGCATCAACGTTTTGTGACTTTCTTCTTCACGGCCCTTGCTTTCTTAATAACGGTCAAGATCTGGATGTGTAAAACAATCTGTTAAAATGTATGCTGTCATCTTTTTCTCTTAACCTAATGTGTGATGCATTATACACTATCTTTTGCAAAGTATCCAGACAACCTTTCTCTACAGAGAATTCAGCTACTTCAAGGTGCCTTCATTGCTGATGTTGGCATTCATTCATTCATTCATTATCACACCCGCTTAATCCTTATTAGGGTCATGGTTAGTCCCCTAGCCCCTCACTGGGCAGGGCATTACACTATTCAACTAAGCCCAGGACAGGGCGCCAGTCCATCGCTGGGTGACACACACACACACGGACAATTTTTTTTAGAGTACCCAATTCACCTGACCTCCATGTTTTTGGACTGTGGGAGGAAACCGGAGACCCCGGAGGAAACCCACGCAGACACGGGGAGAACATGGAAACTCCGCTCAGATGGGGAATCGAACCCAAGACCTCAGCACTGAGAGGCAAACGTGCTAACCACTAAGCCACCGTGCTACCCTATGTTGGCATTCAGTTGCTCACATACAACATGTGCAATATCCATAGAAACACAATGCCAAAACAATGGGATGTTCTGCAAAATTAGCCTAAGAACACCATGCCCAATGTCAAGCATTGGCACAGGGCTGTACAGCTAGAATTGGGCTACAGAGCAATGGAACTGCATTATCTGGACTGTTGGAGCTCCACCCAATGCCTCTGGATAGAGTTGGAGTGACATTTGTGATTCAGAACTACTGATCCAACATCAGAACTTGATTTCACCAAAGCTCTCATGGAAGAATGCCATCCGATTTTCACAGCAGTGTTCCAACTTGTACTGTAATGCTGTCCCTCAAGACTAGATGCTTTTACTGCAACAAAGGCAATTAAACTATATTATTGCTCATGATTTTCTGGAGCTATGATGGATGAACAACATAGAGTATGTCCAAAGGCATCACCAGAGGAGAATGCCACATATTCAGTATGATCCCTACTTCTCAGTGCAATACAAACCCCCAAAGACATGCATCATTCAGACATAAGCAGGTGAAGCTACCCCTCTGACCTCACCGCTGCAATTTTAAACTAAAGGTTACTGAGAGTCATCCTGAAGTACTAAACTTATATATCAACTTATATTGTGAACCACGTCATTTCTCACCTACTGTCTTCATTTAAACTTCACTGATTTAGCAAAACTGAGCTGTAGTTGTGTGGCGGTGGATTGCTAGACTGGCAATATACACTTAACATGCTTGTTGACAACTGTTACACTGTATCCTAATGAAACCCATGAGAGCAGCCTGTGAGTGACTGGCCCTCTTTAATCACAATGTTGAATATGAATCTGTCAGTCTTCAAGATATACTCCATGGCCTTCTCCATCACTGCAATGGAGAAGTGGTATTTAGGGGCAGCAGGTGATGTCCCTGAAGACAGAATGATTAAAAACCTGTAGACAGGAGATGTGTCAGGATAGACAAGGATATAATACTTTGGTGAAGACGCTGTGAGCGTGTTTTCTTAAAATAGCCACATGGCCAGAAAGCAGCATGCCTCATAGCGTCCTCATAATGGTTTGCTGTTAAACGCATTACAATTTGTTCCTTTCTAGTCCAGTCATAAATGATTCATTACCAAAAAGCCTTTATGAATGCTTTGCTTGCAATACACACACTTTGACATGGAATACGCAGCGTTTCAGACACCAAGAAGGGCAAATCTCAGAATGAGTCTTTGTTGGTGAATAATGTGAAGCTGATGAATGCACCAAAGGTGTCAAAAGTATTCACAGTCATTACTCAGGTAGAAGTATAGATACTAGGGTTTAAAAAGACTTTTTATAGACGTTGAAGTATCAACGTAAGCTTTTACTGAAGTAAAAGTACAAAAGTACTGGTTTTAAAACTAAAAGTATAAAAGTAAAAGTAATGTAAGGAAAACAAATGCTAAAACTTAGGCTGTGCCACAGGGGCATATAGTGCACTACCCCCCCCCCCACCAAAAGACATTTTTTCTAAATGCCGTAATGACTATAATGTTATATTAAAATGGTAATGTTGACATTTTTTGGGATGTACTGGCTTCCTGTTTCAGCTGCGTATATGCTCCTTTAAAATGAAAACATTTTAGTCCTTTTAAATATATTAGCAGACCATATATGTGTAGTACTGAGCTTACTGGAGAGTGACGAGACACGTGAGGTGCAGGTGTGATGGACTGCTTACCAATAGGGTATCAGAATGGTATGTTTATACCACAATCACATTCACTCTTTCTGGATGGCGCAGTTTATCTGGAGAGGATGTTTTTAAATGATGACAAACCGAAATGAAATATTTAGAAATAACGAGGCTGTTTTTAAAATGTAAGAAGTAGAAAGTACCGATAATTGCATGAAAATGTAAGTAAGTAGAAGTAAAAAGTCATCCGAAAATAATTACTCCAGTAAAGTATAGATAACCAAAATTTCTACTTAAGTATAGTAACAAAGTATTTGTACTTCGTTACTTGACACCTCTGTGAATGCTCAGAATGGCTAAAAAGTCTACAACTCAGTCAGCTAAAAAGTCTGACACATCAAGGGCAACTCATGATACTTATGCCAGTAACTTCATTTTGACCCGTATATATTTCTTCGTTCTTGAGGAAATGCTGTAATGAAATGGCTGGGTTCCAGAGAAGCTCTAATGATTCTGACCTCGTAAGCAGCCAAAACCGTTAGTGATGTATAGCTAGCAAGCCACAGAGCACAGAGCGTTCATGCAAAGGCCTGCTATCTAGAGAGTATCATTCGTACGCTGATCGATTCTGCTTGGAAAGGGTGAAGAGGTGATGCATGTTCAACCGTGGGAACTAAACACAAACCAGTTTGGTAGAACGGACGAAAGGACGAAAGGACGTCGACTGCCTTGCTGCTCATATTCTCTTCACATGCAATATTTCTAAAGCTTTATGTCACACTCACAGGAGAGGAAACAGGAAGGCAAAACGTAGGGTAATTACATTCATTTTGTCGGGGGTGTTCAATTTCCCTCTAGACCTAATTCAGTCTAAGTGAAGCGTGCCATTTATCGATAGAAAATGCTAAACACACACACACCGAATGGACACATACAGCCAACGGAAATTCACGTAAGCGCTCGCTTCTACCATCGTATCCACAAGTAGCACTGAAACTCACACTGGCTTGTGACTCGCACAAATGTACACTCCTCCTAGTAGCACAGCAGTCCCTGAAATCTATTTGACTGCAGACATCTGGGGACTCTAATAGCCCTGCTCTGCACCTGGCTCCAACAGCCAGCTCAGCTCATGGAGATTGAAAACCTTCTTTCAGGCAAGAAGGAAAAAGTAGCATCCACACACACACACACATACACACCAACACACTGTGATGTGCTGGATCATACGCCCATAGGACAAAGCAGTGATCCCAAACATGATCCCTCTTTCTTGCGATTAATCTGTCCCCTTGGGGCTCTTTCTCAGCGGGCCCGTATGCTCAACATGGTGTAGACACATTGGGCTGCTAGCTACTGATCTGAGGTCAGTCTTAGCATTTGGCTGGTAATGGAGAAGATTAGGAGGGCAGATGGAAAACTCTGCTTCGAAATCTGTGCTGAGGAAGAACATGTTGAAATGACAGAGTGCATGGAAGCTCTCTATGTGTTACAGCAAAAGGTCAACCACATGGGATTTGGAGCAATGTCCTTCGCTGAGCACATAAGCTTAATGTTCATCCAACAATAGCTGTTATGGAGGACAATTTGAAGAAGCAGAGAGCACAAGGCTGACTTGAACATCAGAGAAGACTACGATGACTAAGACTGGATGTTATTAGGAACTGGAGATGAAAAGATCTTCAGACTACATACAAGGCACTGCTTGATTAATACCAGTGGTCACTGCAGTACAAGCAAAGAGAAGCGGAACCACCTGTGTCAGCTGGCTAACCAGCCTTTACAATACAAAGCTGGAAATCGGATGAAGTGATGAAGAAATGGTGGACATACATTGATTTGGTCATTATAGTTCATCTTTCTGCTCTTTTAGCATACAAAGCTGGAGCTCTCTGCTCCTGCTGTTCTGGAAGATTACCGGCATAATGTATGCCTCTGTACGCATCCTCACAAGTCAGCCCATGCTATAGGTTTTGAGGTTTCTAGGGATATCCATGCAGACAAGCTGCTGGGGGTGCTTCATACATCCAGGTTCACTCTTTAGTAAAGCCTCAGCAGAATGATCATTTCATTAGCATCACACTACTTGCCATAGTCAACAATATAAGCAGAAATGGTTGTGAGGAGATTCCATTAAAAGGTACAGTCTCTCTCTCTCTCTCTCTCTCTCTCTCTCTCTCCCTCCACAGCAGCACACACACACACACAGAGACGTTAAGACTGGATGGCATTAATTATCCTTGGGATCTTCACACCGCCACCACGCGACGTGTTATCAAGAAGTCAGACTGCAGCTTTTTCCTTCAGTACTGAGCACAAATGAACCTTTTATTCAGTTGCTCAGTTCCATTGAATACAAAGCAAATGGCCATATCTCTCTTTCTCTCTCTCTCTCTCTCTCTCTCTCTCTCTATACATATATCTTTGTACCAGGCAATTGGTCAGTGGGTCCGATGACGCAGTCATTGACTATATCCTTACCTACCAGCTGGCTTACAACTGTACTACATCTCCAATGATCATTTAAACAGCAAACGGTAATGACTCAGATGCTGATCATGATGATGATGATGATGATCTGCTACCCGGGACATCGCCTTGCCTCGCCTCCAGCCCACACATCTCCTCCCCACACACCTGCCCAGCTTAGACAAGCGCAGGCTCTGTAGCTGAGTGGCACAGCCAACTTCTAAAGGAGCCTTAATCCCCTGTTCTAGTGAAGCTCCCACACTCACACACTTCTGAGGGTAAACGGAGAGACGAAGGGCTGCTTCTCTCAGGCCTGGATTAAACACATTCACGCTCTTCGACCAGGTCAGTTTTGGCCAGATCTGGACAGGTGTCAGTGTGCTTCATGCTTCACATGGGCGACCCCCCTATCACCCCCCCCTCTTAGCCCACCCCCACCCCAGCACCAGCATCAGCATCAGCAGCGCAGATGAAAGATGTAGACGCGCTGTTTGGAAAGCCGCCTGATGTGTGTGCTGTAAATAAAGCCTGGCTGCCGGTTCCTCTGCTTCAGCTCGCGGCTCATCTGCCTGCACTGATAATGAGGCAGCGTTTCATATCCAAAGCAGGAGGATCTGATTCACCACTGCTTTCCTGCTCCTGCTGACAGTGTGGCTGTGTTTTGGAGCGGTCTGTGATAAGGAGCAGCAGCTCTGCGGGGTCTAAAACCGGCAGATGAGTCCTCTGCATTAGGCTGTTTCTCCATCACACTTTCAGCGGCATAAACAGCTCGAGCAAGGCGCATCGCGCGCGCGCTCTGCCCGCATCGAAGCCTCCCGAGCCGAGCCCACGTCCTCGTGCCCCCCACACACGCACACACACCAGCATTCCGCTCTCTATAAACAGGTAAAAGGTGCCGAGCCCAAATAAACGTGGCTCAGGTTTTTTTTTACTCACCGCGCGCGCACGTGACCAGCATGAAAAACACGAGACTCGCGAGCGTAACTCCGTTTTTAATCCTCATGCTCTCGGCTCGGCGGACGTCCACTCTGGCGCATTTAATCCATCCCCTCGCGGAAAGCCTCGGCTCGTCCGTCGCTGTGGCGCGGCGTCCCGCGGCGGCGGCGGCGGCGTGCGCTCTCATGCTCTCGTGCAGCGGTTGTGCTCGGCGCGCGCTCACGGCTCCGAGTGAAGCGCGGGCGCTCGGGAGGCGCGGCAACCTCAGCGAGGACTCAACCATCTGAGGAGCAGACGAGGGGCAGGAGGAGGAGGAGGAGGAGGAGGAGGAGGATGAGAGACTCGGGCGCGCGCGCGCGCACGCACTCACGCAGCCGTCCGGCCTGCTTTTATTTATTTTGATTTGATTTGTTTTTGACGAGAAAAGGCTTCGTGTTGGGCTGGACGCGGAGAGGAAACAGCGGGAAAAAAATATACTAACAATACATACGTCAATATCATTTTATGAGGCTTCATAAATAAATAAATAAATAAATAAATAAATAAATAAATAAATAAATAAATAACAGGCCTGTGGGCTACATATGCTAAAATGTGTAAATGAAGGTCTACTCCTTCTCCAGCATCCCTTTCCTGGCCTCTGGGTTCTCTGGATGAACACTGGGACTGTAAATGACTGAAATGATGAACAGTGATCAGCTCTGAGTGTGAGTGTGAATGCAGGACTGGCTTTCAGGCGGGTTTGGCTTTATTAGGTGATGCTGGATGGTGGCTGTGGTGGGAACTGGAGGCTCTGGAGCTGTGTGGTCAGTTCCTGCTGAGGAGGATCTCTTTGGTGTCGTTCTGGCTGAGAGAATCTCCAACATGTTAATCTCCAACTTTCTTCATTCTGTCCCGGCTTTATTCCCTCTCATGTAGAATCTGATGCAGTAAAATGTTAAGAGTGTTGGGAACTTTTGAAGTGAATGCTTTTTTTTTTAAGGTACTGAGGGCTGCACTGCAGGACGCTCCTGCCATCTACAGGCTAAATACCCGTCAAATTTTCTCCTTCAAGTACAGAATCTCTCTCTCTCTCTCTCTCTCTCTCTCTCTCTCTCTCTCTCTCTCTCTCTCTCTCTCTCTCTCTCTCTCTCACTGACACATCATCATATGTAGGCTGTGTACAGCACTGGCATACAGATTGAACGAAAGCTACAAACGTACAAACGAACCACCTGCAGCAACGTAATCTACTGAGACCCGTATGTAGAATTATTCTCGTCTGAGGAAATGAAGGATATTCCCCCCCAAGACTTTTATCCCCTAAGAACTCGTTAGTAACATTTTTTCTCACTGGCAAGTCAGATTTACCAGTTTTCACCAACATCATTCACATTATGAGCTACGTCACCATTTCTGACTCTTCAGTTAAAATGAACGGAGCTCTCCAAGGTGCTGAAGTCTTCGACCTTCTACTGTAACTACCGCTCTCATTGTTGCAGTTTTACTACAGTTCTGTACAGTTACTATAAAACTGCTGTCATTACAGGTGCACTCTCAAAAATAAAGCTGTCCTGATGATGCCATAGAGGAACCACTTACCCTACAGCTATTTCAGCAGATTATTTTCTATAAATGGTTATTCTACTTCAAACCCTCATTATGTGGAGGACCTTTAAATGAAAAAAAATTGCTGAAATGTTAAAACAGTTTTAATGCTCTATATTGCTTTATAGGAAACCAAAAGTGCATATTGGACATCAACCTCAAAGAGACAGTAACTAGTGCTTTCTTTGCTGGTAGCTCTCAGCCACAGATGGTTCTTCTACTGCTCTTCTACAGCTATCACCAAGCTGTTCTCATTGCAGATAACTGTTAGTCATGATTGGCTCTTCCACATTTATTTTACAGTTTTCCTCACACTACATTGTACAAGGTGTCTTGTTTGCTTTTTTACCCAGTCGTGAATAACTAATCAAGTTATGGTGATGAAATTTGGGTTAAATATACTACAGTCTGGGTGAAAAGGATTGTTACAACGTGTGCAGTGTTCAGCATGCAGTTCTTTTCTCTTGATCTGGCGGTGATGCAGTGTGCATGGAGACATGCTTTTTTGGCAGCTTTCTGATGTGCTTCTGGGAATACTGGTCTCCTGTTCAAGTCTCTGTAGGGATTTTTGCGGTGATGCCTGCAGCCTGTCCTTCATGGCTTACACTGTTTCGTCTGACATCTTTGGTCGCCCACCTCCATGAGCATTCACTAATAACTCCATCGTTTCCAGTTTGGGAATGCAAGGTTTCATTGGTAAATGTTCACACCATGAATACTCCTGTACAGTGTGCAGATACATTATACATGTTGCACAATATGCAGGGTGAAACAACCAATGTCCCATGTGTATCCACAAGGATAACTGAAGGCTTTCATGTTTTACTGAAACAGGCGACCAATGGATACAGCTGAAAAGGTGCAAGCCTCTTTGCTGACAGCTATAAGTTGTTTGGAATTAACACCCATCTACCTGTTATTCACAATTGTTTGGGTAAAGAAGCAAGGTTCCTGTCTGTGTCCTGTTGAAAAGTGATACTGTTTTTCACGTCAGAGTCTCTATTGTTTTTATCTTGTGCCTCCTGGGTAGCCGTGTGCTTGAAGTTAGGGATCTTGTGACCAAAAGGTCAACAGTTCAAACTCCTGACATAGCACAACTGAAGTGCCCTTGAGCACCCAACCCCCAATTGCTCACTTGGGCACTGTGGATAAGGGCTACCCACAAATTTATATTCACTAGTGTGTGTATGTGTGTTTTAATGTATACTGATGGGTTAAAATTGGTCAAATTTCTCTGTGTGCAATTGTTGAACTTTCACTTTCACTTGTGATGTCCACTGTATTGTTGATTGCAATTTCTTCCAGATTCTTCTTTCCACTTCCCTCCTTCCTTCCTTCCTTCCTTCCTTCCTTCCTTCCTTCCTTCCATTTCCTTACTTCATTTTCTTTCCATTTGGCTAACTGCTGCACTTCTGCTAGCTGTGGCATGCTCTTGCATTAGAGTGGACACCACACAGTTATCCCTGCAGGCAATCATTTAGCATGCTTATTCAGAGGTAGGACCACAGCATGGCACTAACAAACTCTGCTCTCAGATATACAGAGGTTATTATGACTTCCACTCTGAGTTCCTCCACTGAAATGATAAGGCCAATTATTTCCTTGGTCACATGTCAAATTTGTAGCACAAGTACAAATGTTTTTCCAGTCTCGTTTCAAAAAGACAACCCATCCTTGCCTATGAAGCTTTTATTTGTATGTCACTTCATTTACAAAGGTCTGCATGCTGTCTTTTTATATTTATACTGTATGTTTGCTGTCCAGTTTCATACTCATGTGAAAGCAAAGGGCAGTAAATCAAATGCAGTCATCAACACATGACCTTTGCATGTTTGACTGTATTGACTCTATGTGGGGGGAAGAAGTGAAATAGAGAGAGAAAGCTTGTAGTCCATCAAATTTGCATTCATCTGGTCTGCTTTGAGTCCAAACAACCAGAGTTTCATCACATCCAGCTTCTGAACATCAGATGAAGTTAATGTGATGCAGCACGAGAGAGCTTACGTGGGTCCACCTTTTATAGACACTCATGGACAAGTAAAAAAGAAATATTCATAATTTGCCAGTCAGAGGTAACTTTAAAATTTAAGTGCAGGTTATTACCCTTAGTAGTATTACTTCAGCACTATGACATTTATGTGTGATTCTGTGTAATGGGGCCAGCATAATAGAGTAATAATCAGTACCATCAGCACTTACATTCATTTGCCTATATCATTTTTAATAGTCTCATTTTCTTTATAGAAAGATAATTGCATCTATATCTCCTATACACATTTAAAAATAAAGATGTCAACAATGTTTTTTTGGAGTGATGCCATTGAAGAAGCCCTTTTAGTCATAATAACTGTATTTGAATATATTGCCAAGTTTATATAACTATTTCTTTAAAAACTATATAGAACTATATTGTTAGAAAGCACACATGTAACCATAATAAATCATTTTTCTTAATGGTTCTTGGCTTGACCAGACAGTTCTGGGGAAAAGTAGTAAACTTGGTGTAGCATATTTACATTTTACATTTAGACCTCATTACCAAAAGAGTTCTTTATGACGTGGTACTTCTAGTCCCATAGAACCTTTGTACAATGTTCAAGAATGTAGAACCAGACATCTAAGGATGTTGCTATCCATTTAGGAACATTTATTTATAAGAGTGTGTCTTTGCATTCATATTTTCAGAATAAGAGAAAGCTAATATCTCATTACATTTACATTCCTATTCTCCGTAAGATCAGACTTTCCCATCAATTCTATCATATCCAGTTAAAACACAGGTTCTTCTGAACATCAGATGAAGTTAATGTGATGAAGAGAGCTTATGACTACATTTTCAAAAAGCAGCTCCAAGCATCGAAACCATATTCCATTTAGGAATATTTATTGACAAGAGTGTGCCCTTTACATTTATGTATTTTCCGGTTGCTGAGCGTGTAGTATTTGTGATAAACCAGTCTCTGTTGATTACTTGATTGATCTACCAAAGCATGTAGGTGGATGATTGGCAGTGCTGATGGTGGACAGACGGTGCCTGCTGTTCGTTTTCTCCCAAAGTGAAAGCAGCCAGTTGTCAATGTTTGTTTATATTTGTTTGTTTGTTTGTTGTATAGGTTCCAGGTTTTGATGCAGCCTGTGTAACATAATCCAGTAGCTTGACCTAAAATCAGGTCCAAAAAGTACTCCTTGCACCTTGGCCCTCAACGTTCTACAGTAACCAGCACTCTCTTTGCTGGTAGCTCTCAGCCACAGAGGGATCTTCTATTGTTCTTCTTCAGTTAACACCAAACTGTTCTCATGGCAGGTAACTGTCGTAGTAGGTTCTTCCACATTACTTTTACACTTTCCCTCAGACTACTCATTGTAAGTAGCCATTTATATTTTTTATGAGAGAGTTTGTAGCCCATTGAAATTGCATTCCTATCCTCCAGGAGGATAAAACTTCCCATTCAATTCTATCATATCCAGTTAAAACATTGGTTCTGAACATCAGATGGAGTTAACGTGATGAAAAGAGCTTCTGCCTATATTAACTATACAGTGGTAACCCTACTTACGAGCATCCCTAATAACGAGTATTCCAGGTAACAAATCGAGATCTCGGAATATTTTTGTTCCAGGTAACGAATAAAATTCCAGCTAACGAGTAGCGTACATTTCTTCAAGTATGCCAAACCGCTAGGGGCGCTGCGGTTGTAGCATCTCCTAGATGCTACCGTAGAAGAAGAGGTCAGTCAATACTTTTGACCACTGTTCAGTAAAAGTGAAAGTGCTAGTGAAAGCGACGCTAAGGTAGAGAAAGGTAGTGAACAAGAAAGTTAGATAAATTTAACTTTTACTTTTCATATGATAAGTGTAACCATGCAGCCGCCAGCCTACACGAGCACCGTCGGTCTCCCTCTCATTAGCCGCCAGCCTACACGAGTGTCGTCGTCGTCACGTTTATGTTTTAAAAACCCATATAAACACATTATTTAGCATATTAAAGTATACTGTATATTGGCCGGCTGACACGGATTAATCAGTTTTACATGTATTCTTATGGGGAAAATGCATCCAGCTAACGAGCAAACCAGCTAACGAGCTCAGCTCCTGCATGGAATAAACTCGTAAGTAGGGTTACCACTGTACTATATTATATGCTATATATATAATTTATATTAAACCTCCTGTCACAGCTTCATCCCTCTCCCCGTCTGTCCACGTGCTCTTTGTTTGTTTACCTCATCCACATGCCATGTCATGTCTCTGCCATCAGCCACATCATGTACTGTCCATTGCACAGCTCTCACCCCTTATCCTGGTTTTGATTATATTTGCTATATATGTTCCCTCATGTCTCACAGTCCTCTTCAGTCATTGTATTTTCATGACATGTTCCTTATTTTGTAGCCATAGTTGGAAAAAAAAGTTCAAAAGAAAAAGTTTTGTTTTCTTAGCCACAGTTCTTGAGATTTGCAAATAATGCCTTGGTGTGGAAACCACCACTGCATCCATCTCATCCAATCCACAGCACGCCCTATATATTTATAATTGCTTAGTGTGTAGTTTTTGTGATAAACAGGTCTCTGTTGAAGAGAAGATTATTTGATTGTTTGATCGTGCCACGAAAGCATGAAGATGGCTGATTGGCATTGCTGATGGTGGACAGACGGTGCCATCCTTTCTCTCCCAAGGTGAAAGCAGTCAGTTGGATTTTGCCCACTGTCCAACAATAGCATATGTTTGGATCCTATATGCTTCTGGATGAAATGGATGCAAATTCATTGATTGGAATGATGGAACAAATAGCTTAAGAGGAAATGCATACCGTTTCATATTGGAAGCTCAGTGTTTGATTTATTTTCTCTTTGTTGGTTTGTTTGTTTGTTTGTTTACTGTGTACGGTCCAGATTGGATGTGGCCTGTGTACCAAGGTCCAGAAGTGTGACCTAAAATGAACTCCAAAATGAATTCATACTGCCTGCATTTACAAGAGAATTCACTACAATGTGTCTAATTTACTGACAAAAATGTAACTTCTGTTTAACATTTACTTTTTAAAACAACCTACTGTCACTGGGCATTTCACAGTCAAATCTCCATACAGCACACACAAAACACATGTGCACAGCACAGCACATCTTTGCTGAAATCTCAAGTTAGATAAACAAACACTTAAAAATAAATCCAGTATACACACATATATTTGCTTGTTTGTTGGGCATGTTTTGTTCTTATCATTTTCATTTCTATTGTATTTAAATTAAAATCACAAATGTTTACTGAGAAGTTGTTAAATGTGACCTTCAAGGTGAGACCATGCAAGGCTGCCAGAACCATGGAGGTGAGTGAGCATTTGACCCAACACTTTTTGATTGTTTACAGGCTGCTTATTTAAAAAAACTCTCTCTAACTACACCATCCACCAAGCTACAGGAACCAACAGACAACCCCAGAGGCAGAACCAATCAATTTCACCTATGGGTGGGGCATCATTTTCCAAACAGCAAAAGCTCTGTTGTTAGTAAGAAAGCTGCTACCGCTCACAGGTCTGGTTTTTAAGGCCAATGCACTTGCAGCCATGGCCTAGTGGTAAGGATCTGGTCTTGTGACCGGAAGGTTGCTGGTTCAATCCCCAGACAGCACATGGCTGAAGTGCCCTTGAGCAAGGCACCTAACCCCCTAACTGCTCCCCTGGTGCCGGTGGATAAGGTGCTGTGTGTTTCACTGCACAAATGGGTTAAATACAGAGGTCAAATTCCATTGTGTGTAAGACACATTGGCTAAAAATTGCAAATTGCAAAGCTAGCTGCCTCCCCTGGACTCTGCTCAGACAGATTACCTTGTTAGCTCAATAAAAATATCAGTTTTATTTTTACTTAGTGAAATATAAACCCAGTTGTCTTTGATTGGTCAACATTTGTGACCCCGCCAGGGAAAACCAGGTCAAAGTCATTCTTTTTTTTTCAAAATTTGTTTTTTTCAAAACAACTTTTTTTGTGAATTTAAGTTTTGTTTTTGATCAAAATATGTACTCCGATAGATATCTGAGACTGTTATCTTTCATTTACAGCAATAATACTGAGTGGCTAAGTTCTGTCGCTAATGTGAGTGACATGATATTCACACCATATCTCAGTAAGTTGCCCAGTGACTTTGGCCTGGTTTTCCCTGGCTGGGTCACATTTGCAAAACAATAAACTGTAAAAGCTGATTCTTCACAGATTCTTGGCAAGGTCTTATTCTGAGAAATGATTCGAGCTGGTTATTTAACTGCGTCAATTCCATATAATTTCAAAACACAATGTCATGATCAGTTCAAAGGAGTAAAACAGTAATCTCAATGGACATTTTTATATCAATGAAACTTTGAAGGACCTTCTCAGACCTTCTCAGGCTTAGCAAACAAGTCATATCATATTCCTCTATATATTGCATATACTGAATTGTTTTGAAGCTAATGCTATGAGTTAGCTTTGATGTAATGTTGGACAACAAAGAAAACAAATGAATGGAACTTGAATGAAACCTCACCTCACTAGAGGCCCACATAACTAAACCAAGTCTCTTTTATCTTGATCACATTATGAGAAGAAATACAGGGTGTCCTGTTTACTTCTTTACCCAAACAATAATGAATAACTTTAATACTAATCAAGATATTGTGATGAAATTTTGATAAAATATATCTCAGCCTGTGTGAAAAAGACTGATGTTACAACATGTGCTGAAAATATCCAGCTTGCAGTTCTTTGTCTCTTGATTAGGTGGGGATGCACTGTGCATGGCAGCATCCTTCTTCCATCGCATCTTCTGAGTCAAATTTGTTATCCAGTACGTGCACAACATGAACACCCCTCCTGTTAAAACATTATGCATGGATTGTTGCACAATTCCCAGGGTGAAATAACCAAATTTCTGTGCTGTGTTAAAAAGGATAACTGAGGGCTTTTAAAAAGCAAATGACTCATGGAGATGTCTGGATGGGCGCCGGCCTCCACTCCGACAGCTGAATGAACACCTGTCTACCTGTTATCATGCATGGCAATGTTTTTCACATAGACTGAGGTATATTTAATTCAAATATTGTCACTATATCTCCATTACTATTACAGTTATTTACACTTGCTCAAGTAAAGAAGCAAATGAGTCACTGTGCACACAAAACAGTTATGTTTGGGACAGTTGAAGGTAAAAGAAGAAGAGGTTGACCAGTAACAAGATGATTACAATCAGAGGAATCATGAACAAGTCATTGAGAATAAGCCAATAAGGACCCCAAAGATCCAATTAGAAGACTAGAATGTTCTGGAGAAACACTATTCATATGGTCATATGACAAAAGAAAAATCAATGAATTTGTTTCATGCACCACTCTTTTAAGAGCCCAAAATAAAAGGCCTTGCTAACAGAGATATTTGAAGCACTAAACAGATACAGACTTTCATGCCTACTATATACAGTATCACTGGTAGGGCTTCTTGCAGCATTGGGGGCATTATTTGAGTCCAACTGACTCATTTCCCGAAAAGGAACTAAATCATCAAACAGCTCCAGTGTCGGAAGAGTCACTTCACACTTCCTGTGATCTCACAGTGTTAGCAATGCTCCAGTATAGCTGACTGAAACTGTAAAAGCACCAAGGACATTTCACAATGAGATGCAGAAACATCTCTTTTAGAAATGGATTGTGGATGTTTGGAAAGAGCCACAATGCATCAATCTTACCCAGAGGCTCTGGATGGGTTTTTGTTTTTTGACTGGAAACATGACCTCATTTGCACACCTCATTAACCCACCAACATTGCCTGCCTTCAAGGAACCAATGGACCCAAGGGTTCTTATTTATCGAATGTTGTCATTAACAACGGCTCTCCCTGCAGCCAGCACCATGGCTTTACAGCATGAGGACAGAAATCTGACCATTCTTTTGGGAAGTGCTCTGCGTTTCAGAGTCAAAATGCAGAACACAGCGGCATGTCCCATCCATCACAGTCAGGACAGGACATGTGCCTAGCATGCACCTTCATCTCTGTCACCTGCATCTCAGTGACTTTGAGTACAGCAAAACTTACTTAACACGCTTACTAGGTTTAGTGATCCAGCAGTAACATCCCTGTGGTAATTCTTACATATTTTAATGCACAAAATTAAGCAACTTTTAAACTTTTAACTTTGTAATGTTTTTATTTCTAATGGAAATAACAAAAAAAAAAAAAAACACAACCGTTTTCATATTGATGTGACACTGTGGTTTGTCATCATTTCTTGAAATTAACAGTTGCCATTGCTAGTGCACTTTAAAGACAAAAAAAGCTGTATAAGTATTTTAGTCCCAAAAATAATGCAGAGCAATAACAGTCTAGAAAACTATGTAAATACAAAACATTTTGAATCCAAATCTAGACTTTTCTAAATATTTTTTTCCTTCTTTTTTTGTTACTCAGCTTCCCCTAAAAGTTGCATCTGTAAGATATGATTTTAGATCTATGCCACAAAAGTGAACACACAATACATACTTCCTTTTGTACATTTGTCTCTCATTATTATTATTATTACATGCATCTAATTACTATGATTGCATGTTCAACAAGGACTAAACTGACTTTATTAGTCACCAAAATAATCCTCTAGGTAAATATGCACTGAATTTCACAAATGTAGTATGTTATACATGTTGCACTGATTTAGTCATTTTCATGCATTCATTTTTGTTTGACCAAATTAATGAACAAGTGATCTTTTTTCTTAAACATCTATATACAGTCTTTTTACTACAATAACTTTTTCATGTTAAAACACACTGATGTCAGTTCACTTATTTACAGTTACTTTTTTTTTATATCCAAAGTACTCAAATCACTTTTACAGTTGGGACAGACATTCAAGAGTCACCTCCACCACCACCAATGTGCAGCATCCTCCAGATCACACACCACACATTAGCTATTAAGTAGAGATGAGGAGAGACTCAGCCCGTTTTTGAAGCCAGTTTCCAGATTTTGTTAGGACCTAAGGTTAACACCACTGCACTTTAAGGAAACATCCAGAGACATTTTTCTATCAGACATTGGGACCTTGTTTTATATCTCATCTGAAAGGCAGCACCACTTATACAA
Source organism: Crenuchus spilurus (assembly GCA_036984385.1). Taxonomy (NCBI): domain Eukaryota; kingdom Metazoa; phylum Chordata; class Actinopteri; order Characiformes; family Crenuchidae; genus Crenuchus; species Crenuchus spilurus. The sequence continues at coordinate 2,912 of BRDA01009313.1, read as the reverse complement.
TACAGTCTCCATCACTGCACTGGGGCATTGGGATCCACACAGGACACAGAAATAGCAGCTCCTTGTTGTGTCCATCAACCATGTCCAGCAGTCACACAAGGTCTCCCATCCAAACATGAACCAGATACAGACCTATGCTATGACTGTTGGCCTTCACAGAATGATGCTCCATATTCCAGAATATATGAGGTTATACTACTACTACTACCAATGTCAACAACAACAACAGCAACAACATCATCATGATTATTAGTTCCTAATAAATAATAAATAGGTGTAAGAATTATTATTCTAAGCACTAAACATTTACACTCAATAATAAATTAACCTTGTAAGTAATACATGTAACACTTCACTAAATTGAGCTAAATGTAACTATCAGGAGGTGTTAATATTTTCCAGGCCTATCAATATTCACTAGCAGTGTTCATGCTGTGCTGCATGCTAAACTGTTTTTAAAATCTCTGAACAGCAGTTTCACATTATTCTTAAAATAGAACTTATTGAAATGATCCATCACATTCTAGGGGACTAATTATATGCAGATATACAAAAGCTAATATGCACTTGTCAATAATCAATGTTGGCATTATTGCAACAATATCAAATGAACATGTTAATAAAACAGAAAACACCACAATAAATGGGATATTAATAATAAATCTCTCAAAAGTAAAACGTATGGTAATTAAAAAGTGATGTGTGATAATATTTATTAAATGCAATTTACCCAATTAGCATTGTCACTGTTCTATGTTCATGATGTTCATGATAATCAAAATGTCAGTCCATGCAACAATCTCATCCATCCATCTTAACCACTTAATCCAGTTGAGGTTTGTGGTGCTATTAAAAATTGTAGAATTTATTTTTTTAAATATTTCCCCCCTCCCATCCACTAGGGGCTCTCCCCATCACTTTGCAATTTCCCTGACTCTAGGAGGGTGAAGAAAAGCACAAGCCTCCTCCGATGCATGTGATGCAATGTGAAATGTTTACATTTAATTTTAAAAAGTAAACTGAGATATATTCTATATTCATTACACATAAAGTTTGGAAGATATTTGAAGTCTTTTTGTTTGGAATTCAACACAGCAATATAATTGATCAGCAAACAATTTCATAGTGGTTTTGGCACTGTGGGGAGATGCGAAGTACTACTAGAAAAGAAAACCAGCATCTCCCTAAAGATTGTCAGCAGATAGAAGCATAAAGTGCTCTAAGATCTCCTGATAGATGACTGTGTTGACTTTGGCCTTAATAAAACATCTTCCAACATCAGCAGATGACATGGCAACCCAAACCATCAGAGACTGTGGAAAACTTCACACTGGACTTCAGACACCTTAGATTATGTACCTCTCCACTGTTGCCTTCTCCCCCCTTCCCCCTTGTTTTACACTACTGCTGCTACAGCTTTCATGATAGAACCAGAAGAACTATGCAGGATTGTAGGACCTATGGCATACATTTTTGCTTGTTCTGACAGTGTTCATACAGCATTATTTCAAAGGTTTCCCCTTTGGGATCTATTCGAAAACCTTGACCTTCCTCTGCCACAATACAGTGTATTGATGTCTTATTCCACATAGCACATAACAACACTTACAGAAGCCTAAACATTTATTTTACTGAGAATAGCTTTATGAGTAAAACATGATCGGATTTCCAAAAGGTATCGAGTTATACAATGACACAATTTTAAAAAAATATTGTTTTAAATATATCATATATCATAATATCATGTAATATTGTGTAATATTAGTTTTACCATCTTTCAAAGTTGAGGAAAAAGACCTGAAGTAAAAGTTTGGGCACCTTGCATAGTCAGTTCTCAATATCACCCCTTTTGGCATGTACCACAGCTTGTAAATTCTTTTATTATTCAGGTAAATGGCTTTCGTTTTTTTTTTTTTTTTTTTTTAATTTTTGCCTTTTTCTTCCAGTTCTGTGAGATTTTTTTGATCATCTTGCACACGCTGGTGTTTTGTGCTGAATCCTCAGATTTATGATAATGTTTATGTCTGGGTACTGTGAGGGTCAGGGCAAACCTTCAGCTTGTGCCTCTTGAGGAAATCTACTGTGGATTATGAGGTGTGTTTAAGATCTTTATCCTATTGTAGAAGACATCTTATGTTCATCTGGAGCTTTTAAATAGATGATTGTAATGTGTACAGCCCAATTCATGATTGACACACCACCATGTTTAAGAGTTATAGAGGTATTCTTTTCAATATATTCTGCACTTGTTGGCATAACTCATTGTGGTAAAAAAGTACTATTTTAAATTCACCAGTACATGGAACTTGTTTACAAAACACACAAGGTTTGTTTAGATCTTCGTCTGCAAATGTCATTTATTTACATATCATAGCTGTTACTAGTCTTTTCTTAATTATAATATGAACTAAGGAACTGGCAACCTAACAAAACTTTGGTATTGTAGCACAACATGGCCACAGGGACCAGACGGTAGACATAGCACAAAAAACAGCTCACAGACGCTAGTGTGAGCAACCCAGAAGTGTTTTATTTACACATCTTTAAACAAAAGGTCACCAAGCAGCAAAAAAACAAAACACATACATAAATCCTAGCTCTAACTGAGGGCCCTACCACTGTGTCTTACTTGGCTATATCAGTCTACTTCATCAAGATTCATCAGAGTCCTTCAACTAACAGTTCACATAATGTCTAAGTGGGCTTTTATGCTCAGTGTATTCACTCCCCATTGTCAGCTCTGGCCTGTGTGGTCGAGCTCAGACCTCTTTAGTGTTCCCTTCTCTCTCATATATGTCTGAGGAGCTTCTTTTATCCTCCTGGAGTTCCACCTCTAACTCCTGGTCATGTGTCCCTGCCTCTTCACCACTGCATTATCATCTCATATATTCTCCTGCTTTGTGGGCATCAAT
>BRDA01009312.1:11645-23001 GCA_036984385.1 Crenuchus spilurus | reverse complement strand
AAACAACATATTTTTCCCTTAAAATGATACATTCTCTCAGTTTAAACTTTTGTTCTGTGATTTGTGTTCTATTCTGAATAAAATATTAGATGTTGACACCTCCACATCATTGAATTCAGTTTTTATTCACAATTTGTTTTGTGTCCCAAATTTTATGGAATCTGGTTTGTATTTCATGCACTTTTTGTTTTATTGATCAGAATGGCTCATAACCCAGTATATAAATACTGAATCTCAGAACAGATATTTTTCCAGACTGTATTTAAGCAAATGTCATTAATACCCATAATTAGGGCAGTTTCAGTAATATGATTAGATTAAAACCCTGACATTTCATTTTGAGTGAGTAAACAGTATCAATATAAAAGCCTGAAATATGTCACTTTACATGTAATGTATATAAAATATGTCAGTTTAACCTTTTGAAATAAATTCTGAAGCCAAACGAAGTTTTCCATGATATTCCTTAATTTGACATAGTTTTCTTTTTGTTGTGAAGGTAATTTTAGGTTGAAACCAAACTGACTGGCTGAACTCACTCTCCTCCTCTTTACATTATCTGTCAGGCTGAGTTTCAATTGCGTCAGCAGTAGGTGGAGGTTGTTAACTCACAGGGAGCACTCCCCAACACCCCCACCCCCTCTGGCCCATTTATGTTTTATTGAAATGACAGGTAGTATTATTAATGGCAGTAATTATTTTTTAAGCCTTTCAGATGTTCCATTTACTATGCCTGTACAGGTGCTAGAATAGCAGTTTTGTAATGGAAGGTAATATGTCATTTAAGGTAGTATTAGGTGATGTTAATGCATCATATTTTTAACCTTATTAGGCTGTTTTTTGGGTGAAGTCGAACATACAGCTTGTTCTCGGTTTGCTTTTATTTCTACCAGCTACCCAGCTGTACAGGACATCATTCACCCACCACTACTGTTGCCATGGAAACTAGAGGGGAAATCCATTTCATCAGCCTCTTCGTCATACTCCCTGTTCCCCTCCCTTCTTTTTCTTCCTCTTATTCCCCCACTTATATTTCTTCATCTGGTCCCTCTCTCCTCCGTTCACTATTCATTCAGTTCCTAACTCATTTGGTTACGTCTGACACAGGACAGGAGGCACAGCTGCCTGAATTAACATCACTCTACATCAACCTATTGTACCGCTTTGTCACTTTTTTCACATGGAAGATCTGATTCTTTCCTCACTGAGGGGTTTGTTGCCTTTCCTCTGTGTTCTTGTGTGTTTTTCATTTGTCTGTGGCTAACTCGAGCAAGTGAGTAAAACTGATGCTGTGATAAGGGCCTTTATTACAGTGCAAAAGCTCACACTAATCGAGCGTGTTAACGTGTACATGTTGCTGGGTGAGTGGCTGATTGGAGCCTTTGTTCGGTGAGCACGTGTGAAGCTCCGGGTGACAGTGCCTTCACTGATGACCTCGTGGTAATCCCTCAGGGCAATGGGGCAGGCCAGCAGCTGCTAGAGACACCAGATGGTCAAAAATTTGAACTGAAAGGCACACATGCCATACACAATCTTTCTTTCTCTTTTCCTCTCTTTTTGTCTCTATTCCTCTTTTGTCATTCCCTCTCTTTTCTGTTTCTGTCCCTCTTTTCTCCCCCCTCTCTTTCTCTCACCCACTAGTTACTATATTGTCATCTTGTTTATCTTAGTTTTATGCCTTTGTTCCATTTATTGTAGTTTGTGATGAGTAGGCCATGAGTAAAATAATACATTTCTTTTGTTATGGTACATATTTGCTCTTTTCTTTTCATCTAAAGTAAAACATTTTGTATCCAACCTTGCATTGCATCTTGGGACATCACAGCCATCAATAATTCAGTACAGGCAGGTTTTTCACTAGTTTCCATATATGAACCATATGGGAAACAACAGTATTTACGTTGTTCTCTTTTAGTTACAAAAAAGAAGGGCTTTTTTTATAATGGCCCTCTAATTACATCCAGTTTCTCCCACTGAGGAGTTGAAATTAATTTCTATAGAAGAAGTCAAATCATTAGGCCACTTAAATTTCACCATACCATTTAAAAGACTTCATCAAGTTCCTAAAGACTACTTTCAGCCAAGTCGGGGCAGCAGAGTGGAATCTAGCCTGTGTACTTTATGATGACAAACTACAGAACATAAAATGCATAACATTTAAGCTTCTGACTAAGTTTAGATGAAAGCATTAGCCCACCGATGATTTCTTGGTGAAGTCCTGCCCGAAATTTAGTGAAGAACGCTGTCCAGGCCAATGAGTATGTAACTGTGGGTCACCAGCTTGAGCAAGAGCACCATACTAGACCAGTGAGAGTTCCTGGGCAAGACTCCTAACACTACCTTTACCTACAAAGATAACATTCATATGCTTTGCTGCTTTTTTATTTTTTATTATTTTATTTTTAATTTATTGATCACACTGTCTCCTAAAGGCTGAAACACTATACGCTCTGTCAAAAGTTAAACTCATCATTGTGGACAACGATGCATATGCACAAGCACTGCATTCTTAAAATAGTAGCATTTGTATGCATTGCTGTTTTTACATTTTTTTTTTGTTGATCGTTGACTGTGCAGGTAAATGAAGCCTGGCCTTATACTGTCTTCTTATGGCTGATGGACTGTATGCTGTCAAACTCTAGTTGAACTCTTGTGAATAAAATGAAAAAGCCTAATTTTCACACATTGTGTTTGTATCTGTCAGTGCATTATTCTCATTGAGATCAATGGCAGTAGATGCATTTTTTATAAAGATTTAAAAAGTAAAAACAGTCTAAATGGCGTAAATGTAAAGTGTGCGCTTACAGTCTGTGGTCATACGCAGCGTAGGAAAGGTCTCAGGGATTATTCTATTAACTGATTTAATGAATCTCACTAATCAGATCAGTCATTCAAAGCTGTCAGGCTTAAACAATGCTTTACTACTTTCACAGACACTGACTCCAAATCCCTCTCTGTTTCACATTATTGGGTACTCATGCTTTTCTGTAACCCCCCACATAGACATCCACACTCTATAATCTGAAAACTATAATGCTTGTGCCCTAAGAGAGTGTGTGGCTGTGTGTGCGCATGTGCATGATAAGTCCATGGGGTGCCGTCTGGAATTTCTTTCTTTTTTTTAATCTTCTGTAGCTCTAATAATTTGAGTCTGAAGATTAAAGCTTTTGATTACAAGAGCTTGGATCAGCCCAGGCTGTGGGTGTGTACACATGTTTGTGTGTGTGTGTGTGTGTGTGTGTGTGCAGGATACATACACAAACAGCACAAGTACAGCAAGTATGCAAAGGAGCACCCCCCCTTCTATCTTCTTTATTTCTCTTTCGCTCCCTCTCTCACACATAAACGTGCACACACCCACTCCCCCTTCTCTTTTTCGTCCTTTTCCCCTATTTTTCGTGTCCCTCCCTTCCTCCTCTCTTTTCTCTCCACCTTCTCTCACTTCCTCTCCCTCTCTCTATCATCTCCAGCTTATCTCTATTCTTTATTGCTTTCTCAGCTCTCTCTCTCTTTCTCTATCTCTCTCTCTCTCTCTCTCTGTCTTTGGGGGAGGGGCAGATATGCACAGTTATCTGTTCCTCTTGTCAGTGCAGAGCCTTAGTTGTGCATTACTGTGAAACAGGCAGAGCAGGATAAAGGACAAATTAAGCAGAGCAGAGTGTGCAACATCTGCACCACATCATCATCACATAGTCTGGAATTGGTGTCACAGGTGCTCTGACATAAAATGTGCCAGCAAGAAGGAGGGCAAGGGGCATGAGTGCAACTGATGAATCAGCTGTAGAAGGAGTCGGTAATGAGTCTTTCTCTATTCTCTTTTGAACAATACAGAGCGTGGGTACATATGTTTTTCTGTGTGTGCTGTAAGCGAAGGGGGGAAGTGGGTTTGAGTCGGCTTCCTGAGCGATTCCTCTAGCTGATGGGCGGAGCGTGAGAAGGGCTGTCAGCTAGAGTGCTGTAGCAGACAGTGTGTATGTGTGCCTGTGAGTGTGTGTGTGTGTGTATGTGTGTGTTTGGGAAAGTGTGAGGAAGCAGTTCAGTGTGTGAGAGAACCTTTGGCTATTACTAGAGCCCATTGGCTATCTTTGGTGTCTTCTCTGTGAGGAATTACATACACATACCCAATCACTGGAAAAAGGTAAATCATAGATTTTTTTTCCCATCAGCTTACTGTGAGAGATTCAGAAAGGTGCGGATGTGTGTGTGTGGCTGGTGCACGCAAGTGTGTGAGGGAAATCCATCTGCGAGGTAGCTTTGGTGGCCATGTAACGGCAAAATTAATGGAAATAGGCTCTTGCTGGATGTGCCTGTTTGTTCACCATACATGTGTTTTTGATTAATATGCTTTGTGAACAGTCTATCTCTATCTCTATATGTGTGTGGGTGGGTGTGTATTTGTGCGTAGAATGTTCCATCTGGGCGGTGTTGTGTGGAGACACCACTCATCCATAGCCGTTGCATGTGTGTCAGTGTAGATCAGCGTTAAACAGGGCTGAAGAAAACAGGCTGGCTTGGGTGACCTCAATGAATCGTCATCATATAAAGAAGCAAATGATTGACTTTTATGTAGAACATAAGTATGCAGAAGATCTCCGGTTTGAAGCTGTTCTATTTGGACCACTTTTTGCTGTAAACCTATTTGAGCAGATTTTTTCCTCGAGAAACGGCTGAGGACAGCATGGGGGGAGGGGATGAAGAAGATGCTGGAGAAACAGAGACGGAGAGAGGGAGGAAGGCAATAAAGAAGGAATATTATGAGAGGAATCCCCAAGAAGTCCCTGGTGAATTCTCATAATTATCACATGCTTTTGCATCTTTGTAAGGCACATTTTGGCTGTGTAAATGCAGGCCAGGCATACTGCTCTGTTTTCTTACAGCTCATCATTCACTACTGTATAGAACTGAATGAGGCCCATATGCCTGCTAGCAACACACTTAAATATTGAAGCAATATGCTTCAGAGCCAGCCTAGAATACATCTCCCATGAGCCTTTGTTGAGCTATAGCCCCTGTGTTGTATGCATTTCTCTACCTCCTGTGGTAACCACAGCTATGTGACATGTTATGTAACAATGTGAGTCTCATTACAGACGTGTGCCATGACATACATGCATGTGTCTAAGGCAGTGCATGTGTCAGGATTTTGCAGTTCCATTTTGCGTCTGCCTGGTTTCCTTCTGTGAAAAAAGTAGAGAAATTAATAAAGAAGCAATAAAACAATAAAGTGTGTGTTTTTACACAAGGAGTTTCAGTTTTCCACATACACACATCCCCTTCAGAGAAAACTGTGTTTTCAGAAGAACATAATTAAGTTTTTCTTTGTGTTTTAACTCATTACTGTCCAATTCTTTGGTCTGTATTGTGGTTTGAAAGAAGAGGGTCTGGATGAGTTAAGCCTAGCAATAATAACTTAACAGAATCCTCCTATAAGTCCCAGGTGGCATATGCAAATACAGAGCTTGCCGTAGTCCCCTGGCTGGGCATGGCAACACCACTCAGCCCCTCCCTTAAGGATCAGCAATCCCGGTGACCCATACAACTCAAACAAAGTTTGTATTCTGGTCAGGGTTGCACAGCAATCTAGCCTGTCTCCATAGTGCGACCCATCAGGAACTGAACATCGGGGAGGAATGTCCCAGTTCTGAAAATCTCTAGTTGCTGGTGTAATGGTGCCTTAAAAGTCTGTGGCTCCTGGGGCCAGTATAAGCCAAGGTGATCCATCTGGACCACTACAGTTCAATACCCGATAAACTACTTCCCTCCCACGGTGTCTGCAGTTTGCGTTGTGCGTTACCGCAGCACGGGTTGTACATCCAGAGTTGTGCCCTGCCAGTCCTTGTCCCTGTGACGTATGCTTGCTTCTGGTGTGCGTTGGCGTTGCTCTGGTGCTGCCTAGCCAACTGGAGCACAGTATGTAGATGTTGGCGAAGCTCCCTGGTGTACTCTGCTTCAGGCGTGACGTCCTCCTCTGTGCCAGACGGGGGTCCAAACACCAGCTCTGTGGATATCCTGAGCTTGCTGACCAACATAAGTATGGTCAATATTCTGCACTCCTCCCCAGCAGACCAACATGTCAACAGGTGGCAGTCCCAACCACACTGGTGCTACGGTTCACAAAGTGTCACTCTGGGGATGGAGCATTGTGGTTTATTTTTCCTGAATGCCCAGCTGGTTGCTGGTTGTTGTTCCACTTCTTTAAGTTCAGCAGTCATTCCCCTTTTTGTCCAGCAATCCCACTTCTGACGCCAGATGTAAGGGCCCAGCAAAGAAAAAGGGGAAAATTAAAGTGGGTGACCACTACTGCTATTGACCACATCTGTGGTGAACACACATTCTTATGTCATAAAAGCTCCTTGAGGGCAAATGCATACAGGCCAAGGCATTACTGCAGCAAAACATGCAAATACAAAGCTTGCCATGGTCTCCTGATAGGGCAAACTCATGCAACATCCATGGCAACGGCACAGTGTTCTCTCTGAGCATTCTGTGTCATTTTCCTTACACTTAATTTTTAGTAGTTAAGACAAAAATGTGTTTAGCAGGCATGTGGAGGTACTGCTGGAAAGGTCTGGCATTTCCATTAACATCACATCAACACTGTTAATTAAGGACTAGAAAAGCGAGAATGGAAAAAAAGAAGTCACACACATGCACATATATATATATATATATATATATATATATAGGCGTGCCATGATTAATTAGACTTCCTTTATAAAGAATCACCTTTAAGCCTTGAGAAGTGCTAAAGCAGTCATCACAGAGTTTTAAATAAGACACCGCCTCCCTTCTGCCCTGTACCCCAGTCGAATCCCCCCACCCACACACAGCACACTGTGCTTGCTGAGAGACATTTAGCTCTGGTTATGCTTTTATTTCAGTGTATTGTACAGTGCAACGTCTCTAAATATAGTTCATACTTTTACAAACTCCCAAAATGCCTTTCGTTCAGGTCAGTAGGTGTAGATGTTAAAGGGCTCTCATTGAAATGCAAAATCTTCTCACCTTTATGTAATAAAAAAGTTTAGTTATGAAAACTAAGCTGCAAGATCAGTTAGCTTTGAATGAACTGTTTGTGTGATGTCATGCACAATACAATACAGAGCAGCCAATTTACATATATCCGCCTTAAAGACACTGTTACAAAAACATGGAAAAAGGTCATTTTGGCACTAAAATCCACATAGACATGGGGCTTCAGGGGACTATGCAAGAAAAATGTAAGATATGGACCCTTTATTATCCTTTTAACTGGAAAAATACTGAATATTTCTTCCAGAAAAAAATCAATAGTGTCTGTAATCTTGAATTATTACATTGAAAATAGACTCAATTAGCTAAACAGCATAATTCATTGACAGCTAGTTCAACCATTGGTTTGATGTAATACAGTGTAGAAGCATTAAAATTGCTTATTTCAAATGTTGTTTTCAACAGTTACAGAGAGATTTCTCATATTACGTTTTCTGTACAGAAAACTAGCAGAAAAACATCAGTTTCTCATAAAAGCCTTGAAAGAAAGTATAATAGTTGTCTTGTAAAAGCTGCAGTGTTTGGTGGAGATCATAAGGACTGATTAAAACCTGATGTGAGCATGGAAAGAGGACTGGGGAAACTTTCCAAATGTTGCAAACATTCAAAATTCTGGAGTTGCAATGTTAATCAAATGTATTAGCTGTGTGTGTGTGTGTGTGTGTGTGTGTGTGTGTGTGTGTGTGTGTGTGTGCGTGCGTGCGCTTGTATGTAATGGCATGTGTTTATTTCAGGCTGTGCTACAGAATGAGGAGAAGCTGAGTCCTGTATGTTTGCAATAATGTTAACTTCCCAGGAGTTTTGGCCATTCTTGGCTGAGTGGCCTATTCTGGAGGAAGCCATGTTTATAGCCACCCTGCAGCAAAACACACACACACACACACACACACACACACACACACACACTTTCTGCTGTTTCCCTGGAAACAAAGTGTTCTCTGGAACTGGTATCATTAAAGCCTTTTCAACCGCTCATTCAGGTGAAAGACCTGCAATTTGTCTCATCAGGTTTTTACACTAAGACATGTGCAAATTATAATTGGAGCTAACATACAAATAAAACTATAGTTACTAGTGATGACAAAGACTTTGTATTCCACTATGTCCTCTGGGGAAATGGCCCTGATATTCTCAGTGAGATAGTTACACATCAATGAAAGATCATGGTTGATATACTTACTATCTGTCTGTCTGTAAAACACTACAAAAAACAGGGACCAAATGAGAAAATAATATTTGATGGCACTTTTCCGTACAGTGTTTATTTTGCTTGCAAAACACAGTCTTTGTATGAATACAAATAAACATTAGTACAATACATTGTATAATATTGGAGAATATTCTGGGACTTGGCGGCACGGTGGTTTAGTGTTAGCACGTTCGCCTCTCAGCGCTGAGGTCTTGGGTTCGAGTCCACATCTGAGTGGAGTTTCCATGTTCTCCCCGTGTCTGCGTGGGTTTCCTCCGGGGTCTCCGGTTTCCTCCCACAGTCCAAAAACATGGAGGTCAGGTGAATTGGCTACTCTAAATTGTCCATGTGTGTGCATGTATGTGCATGTGTGTGTGTGTATGTTCACCCAGCGATGGACTGGCGCCCTGCCCTGGGCTTAGTTGAATAGTGTAATGCCCTGCCCTGTGCCCAGTGAGGGGGTAGGGGACTAACCGCGACCCTGATAAGGATAAAGCGGGTGTGATAATGAATGAATGAATGAATTCTGGGACTTGATAGGTAAGAGTGTTCTGCAAAGGAACATATATTCTCACGTTCAGCCTGCATTCATGTGGTTTTCATGACCATGTTCATGTAAACCCTGTGTGAAAATGTGTTTTTGGGTTTTTGAAAGTAATAAGCAAATAACTACATAAAGTTATGTGATTAATTGTAGTTTTGTATTAAAATCTTATATATAAAACACAACTACTGAATACTGTACTGTGAATACAAATACTGAAACAGTATGGCGTCTGTGCTTGTGTCAACAAAATTAAAATAATAATAACTACGTAATTCTGCTCCTCCTGGGTCTTGTGACAGTACAGATTGATAATGTGTGTTTCTTCAAGTCCTTTCAGTGGAAGGATGGAGTCATGGGTTTTTTTTTTGGGTGGGTCCTCAGCATTTGCAGCTGTAAACTAAAACCAGGTCAAGAAAGGTTGCATTTGTGAAGGGCTTCATATACAGTGAATAAACGTTTCACGGACCATTTAAGGAGTGTGTTTATGAGAAGTGTGCAAGCAGAATAACCTGGATTTACTGCTTGCACTTGCTGCTAAACATTACATTGGTGTAACATTCTGGCAAATGTCAGTGGTGAGAAAGGATGGATATTGCATGTGGCATAGGTCCTATACAATATCCCCCTTTCCAGGCAGTCTAGCCTGAATTCTTTTTTAGATTTTTGTTTGGAGATTGAGCTCTGAACTGTATACAGAGCTACATCAAGAAAAAAACTGATTATCATGAAAAAGTTCATTGTAGTTCATGACTTTATTCATAAAGGTAAACTGTCATATTTTATTACATGTATTTGTTGATCAGTGAAAATCAGAAATCTCAAATTATTTGAATATTTTATTTCAAGTTTGAAAAAAAGCAGTTTGAATTAAATATGAACATTTATTTATTTTTGGTAATACACTAGTAAATAAAGATCTCAAACGGATTATTTGGTCACTGAAAGACCTTTCAGTGGAATGTTTAGGTATGAAGAAGCCTTTAAAGGTTTAACAGGATGTACATGTTCAGTTTTTTTTTCTTCCCCTTATCTGTACGGCCAATGTGAGAACAATTTAAGAACATTTCTAAAAGTGTACAGTAAACAATGGAACCGTATGGCAGGAGGTGCAAAAGGACATGGCGTAGATGGTGAATTTCCTCTGTCTGCATTATGTCCAAGAGACTGTAAATGTTTGTGAGACTGGAGACAGGAGCGTAAGTAAGCAGTGGGAGACCCCTGGTGTGAAAGCAGAACAGCGTAATTAAAAATCTCTCCTTCTCTCCTTCTCCCTGCCATATGGGGCTCAGAAGATGAATTATTAAACCTGCTTGTGTCTGCTGGGGCCTGGCAAAGGAACACACACATATATGCACAAGTTCACATACATTTACATACATTCTAGTTTGTGTTCTCATTTCTGCAGTTGGCTCATGGTTTTGTTAAATGTTTCAGGTTCATCTTTAGGGGAACCTACTGAGGTTCATCTGTGTTGTTTTCCCCTTTTTTAATGGTTACCTGAAGCAAGCACGACAAGAAGAAACTTAAAAACAACCCCAGTGGACCATTATAAACATATATTATATATAACATGTATGAATTTTTAATAGGAAATAATAGAAATGGAGCCACAGAGCTAACTTTGAGGACAAACACAATGTTTTCTCAGCTTTCATCTAGAATTATTAAAGGTGTTGTAACCTTGTAGCTACTTTTTAAATGATTGTAACAGAAAAGATAAAAATAAAATGCAGAACAAAAAGTGGTTGAAAAATTACAACATTGCAAAATCATCTTGCTAAATATAGAAACTGTTAATGCTTAACAGCTTCTCCATTGGACAGCACAGAGTGTGAGTTCATGCTTCTCTTGATGGGCTTTAAATTCCTTTCAGGCAATCAGGTCTGCACACTGAATGCGGGCCTACAGTACAGACACACTCGATGCCATACATTGATAGCAAACTAGCAAATATATACAAAAAAGACACAAGCATCACATCCAGAAAGTACACGTACAAGAATGCACACCACTGCAGTGTGAACTTCAATAAGCAAAAAGAAAAAAAAATGTGTGAAACTCCCTGATAGAATCAGGCCTTTGGGGAACGATGTACTCTCTCACAAAGACCATGGTGACGAGGGCAGAAGTAGACAGCTGAGCCACTAACCGCACACACGCTAACAGGCCTGTGCCCTCTGCTGGCTTTCTGTGGCACACACTAAGACTGGTATTCTGACTAAAAGGCCTGCGTGGCTGTGCTTGGTTTCAGATGTTTATGAAAGCAGCACATTCCTCACTTGCTTCCAGTGGAAACTGGAAATTATGTCTTCACACAGAGTGAGTTATGTCAGAGGAACACTGGAGCTCAGGATATAATGTTCTAGTGATGACTCAGATTCTCTGACTCCCAGGTTCTCGGGGACACTAATGTCTAAACGGCTCTGTTTCAGTCAGTATTGACACAGGGGAGATGTGGAGAGATGAAACGTTGCTGGAACGTTCTGTGTAGAAGTGATTCATGACGGTGGAATTCCCTGCTGCTGCAGAGCTGTTCTGCCAGAGTAATTGGACCGTTTATCAGAGAGAGAGAGAGAGAGAGAGAGAGA
>BRDA01009312.1:0-11545 GCA_036984385.1 Crenuchus spilurus | reverse complement strand
TGATCCTCTTACCATCTTGGCTTCAGAGAGACACTGACACTCTGAGCTCTTTTTATACCCAATCATGTTGTCAATTGACCTAATTAGTGTTAATTTAAAAATTGGCTATTTATTCTTCTATGACACCTACAGTATGTTTCTGATGAATCTGTGAATTAAATTTTTTTTTATTTATATGAGGGAAATATGGACTTCCCCCAGTTTTTCTTTGAGAATGTGACACTTTTGTTTAGCCTAATTTCCTCTCACTTGGATTTCTTTAAATGCTTCAGAACAGGATTCTGTGAACGACACACAAAATTTAACGATGAATAAAAAAATTATCACTTTGCTTTGAGAATATTAATTATAAAACCTGTGGTACCTGGACTTTTATCTGCATTTAAATATATTTTTATATTTAAATAAAAAACTATTGTCAGATATTGTCCAACCTCCATAATGTAGACTTATGATTTTGGAGAATATTTAAAAGTTGTTGTCCTTCCTACAGGCAGGAGAGTGAACAGAGGTGCTGAGCTGATTGACTGAGCTGGACAACTCAAAGGGCCAAGATACTGGCAGAAACAACGAGTGAGATTTGAGGTATCGTATCCATAAAGATAACATATAGCTACAATTCCTTCCATCAATCTGTCCATAATTACTTTTAATATAAAATCTATTTACGTTAATGCTAATTAGGAATCAGGAATGTTAGGAATTCTGATATTCTTTTGAAGTTATATTTTGTTTTGGTTTGTTTTAGTAGTTATGATAGACAGTGTCTCTTTGGAATTACAGCATCAGCCGCACTGGTCTTCATAATATGGTAATAGTAATATTGTGTCATAAAAGAACACAGCATAAAGATGGTCAAATCTACTTTCCCTCACTCACTGTGTTGCCTGCTAGCATATAAGGCCATTGTAATAAGTGACAGTGCATGTGAGTGTGGTGCATATTTGCTGGAGAAAATGCATCAGTTGTAAACACTGACATCCTCACACCTTCATTGATGGAAATGTGGGAAGTGTACTCTAAATGCTAAGTGAGTGTATGAATACACATATTAATTAAGGTCTTTGTCCTTGTGCAGTTGTGTTTGTGATCAGGTGACACAGTCCAACAGCCTCATGGCCAGCAACAACACAGCCAGCATTGCTCAGGCCCGCAAACTGGTGGAGCAGCTCAAGATGGAGGCCAACATTGACCGGATAAAAGTGAGAAACTATTCTCATAGACAACAGAATGGCATTGAAGGGATAGTTTGACAAAGATCACTACAAATGTAGTCAAGACATGGTTGGTTTGGTGACTTTGGCTTTTGATTAGCACTAGAAGTAAACAAGTAATGGACTTTAAAGTATGAATGTGTACCTATCCTTAAGTGGAAACCTGCCAGGAGATGCAGAGTTTACAGGCAGACCCTTCAACACACACTCAACATGAAAAGTTAGGAAAGTCTCTGGCCTCAGCGGACAAAAACACAGAAGTCAAGAGATTAAAAACAATATTTAAAACAATCAGGGTTGAGACCCTTAGAGAAAACGGGCAGAGTTTAATGTACACAGGCAAAGGACAACAAATGACAAAAAAGCCAGTCACAGCTGCAGGTAATTTCAGCTGGTGACTGGCATTGGTGAATCAGTAAAGAGGAGATCGCCTCCAGTGGCAGAAAGTCCCAAAATGAAGCATCCCCTTACATAAACAAGTCTGTTTCATATTCCTTAACAGCTTGACATGGCTTGACTAATTTGTAATAATTTATGCATGCGGTTTGCATGATGCTATTTGTTGAGATATAATCTGTGAGCTGAGTTGTTCCTTCAGCCAGAAACTTTTGACCTCACCATCTATGACTTGTATGTGTGCCTGGCAGGTGTCCAAAGCGGCTGCGGACCTGATGTCATACTGTGAAGCCCATGCCAAGGAGGACCCCCTGCTGTCACCTGTGCCTGCTTCTGAAAACCCTTTCAGGGAGAAGAAGTTCTTCTGTGCCATCCTGTAAAGCAGCGCCGGCCGGCCATGGGGCTGCCTGCTCCCTCTGGGACCCACACACACAGACGTTACAAAATGTAGATCTTTTTACTGAGGGCTGAGGGGCAGTGGCAGCAACTCCTCAACCTCCACTGGTTCCCCGTGAGCCCAGCGGGAGGCCCCTGAGTTCACAGCGTGGAGGGAGAGTCAGTGCTGTGCATGTTTACATGATAGAGCACAGCCAACATGAGCAACTGGCACCATAGCAGCTCAAGCAGGATATGATGTGTAAATTGAAGTATTCATGCGGTATTTTGTGGTTCCTCTGAGGTATTAAAATGTTTTGTTTGATTAAATTAAGTTGGCCATGATTATGAAGCTGATCACTGAACGTAGAGCCATGATTAACCCTCATGGAAATGTATTGATTTCTTCTTTGTTGCTTTATTTCAATCAATTCAATAATTTCTTTCCCTCAAATGGATTTGGTATATATATCACCTATAGGTAGCTTTCTATGTATGTGAGTAATTTTTTATTTAAGAATAGTAGCTAGATAAAAGCATTTTTTATGAAAAACCTGAACACATGCAAATATTCCTAATAGATTATTATCTTTACAATGGCAGTTACAATATTTGAATATGTATAGCAGCAATTTAATTTTTTGTCTTCTTCAAAAATATGGGTCTCTTTTTACTATTTGTATAAAAATATTAACTGTGTTGTGCTGTATGGTTTGAATGTTTGTGGTGAATTCAATAATAACTGCATGAAGACTGAAAAAAATTGGCTTGACTTTTGTGTTTATCTGAAAGCAGTTTGTAAATTACATTGGGTAGCATCAAATGTATGGTATCTTATCTTTCATTCTAAATATAAATAATGCCTAAAGGTTCCAAAAGTAGTTGTCCTAAATCCATTACACTTAGTCACAGAGGGGAAGATACAAATTGTAATGACTATAAACACACACGTAACAATGAAAATCTGTCTTGCCAACATATCATGCTTGACTATTTATGTATTTATTTGAAGAAGAAAAAGGTACTTCTTGTTGATATATATATATATATATATATATATATATTTGTGCATAAATGTGATGTAAAACATCACATTTTCACACCTTATAATGAAAATAGCTAAATTGTGCCCAGTTGTGGTGTTGTCCCTCCCTGGTGTCATGTGACTCATTAGACTTACAAGGTTCCAGGTGTGAATGTGGAGCAGAGCTGTTAAATTTGATGCTTTGGGTACAATTCTCTCATACTTGCCACTGGATATTCAATGTGGCATCTCATGGGAAAGAACTCTCAGAGGATGTGAGAAATATAATTGTTGCTCTCCACAAATATGTGCTAGGCTACAAGAAGATTGGTAACAGCCTGAATCTGAGCTACAGCATGGTGGTTTTCCAGATCAGGTTCAACTTGGAACAGGCCTCGCCTGGGTCGACCAAAGAACTTGAGTCCACATGTTCAGCGTCATATCCAGAGGTTGGCTTCAAAAAAGAGACACATGAGAGGTTGAAGAAGTGGGAAGTCAGTCTGTCACTGCTCAGATTATATGTCCAGGGGCGGATTTGGAAGTTCTGGGGCCCCAAGCAATGTCGTGTCTTAATTATTAATAAATATTAATTATTATACATACATTTTAAACATTACTTAAACATTATTATTCATAATATTTTATGAATACTATTTGGCTAATGAGAGGGACACTGATGGTGCTCGTGTAGGCTGGTCGGCTAAGGAGGACAGGAGGACGGGCGTACGTGTATGGCATGGTTACACTTATCATATGAAAAGTAAAAGTAAAACTTTCTTGTTCACTACCTTTTGCTTTCTTTGCGTTGCTTTCACTAGCACTTTCACTTTCACTGGACAGCGGTCAAAGGTAATGACTGACCTCTTCTTCTATGCTAGCATCTAGGAGATGCTACGACCGCAGCGCCCCTAGCGGTTGGCATACTTAAACTAATTTACGCTACTCGTACTTGGAATTCTATTCATTACCTGGAACAAAAATATTCAGAGATCTCGACTCGTTACCTAGAATACTCGTTAGTAGGGATGCTCGTAAGGGTCACAGGGCATCCAGCACTACAGAGGTTTCACACAACTACTAGGAGCCCACCCACATGTAAACCCCTCCAAAGGCCACAGCCAGGACTCCAGCGAGACCATCGCAACCTACCCCAGTCATCTCGGCGTGTTGGACCTGTCAGACCTGCACCTCAGTCACCACCAAGAGCAAAGCATCACCATCCAGCAGTCCCATCAGCTCAACAGAGCCAATGTGACAGCAGAGCTACCAAAGCCCCACTGCCCCGCAATCACAGCCCACAGCAGCATCGCAGCTATGCTGATACTCTCAGAGGAACCCACAGCACTCAAGACATGGGTGAGATCAAGCAGTTACTGCAGTACATCTGTACCAGACTTGTGTAAGAACTACACCACTTCACAAAAAAGAGGGGGAAAAAAACCCTCACATATTTCACTGTACATGGTTTACTATTACTATCAAACACTTGTATAATGCTGCGTAGATTCTATACATATAGAATGTATGCATAAGTACTATAGATATTCAATGTTTACTTGTCTCTCATTTTAATAGAAAAAAAAAAAATAAGAAAGAAAACAAAAAAATGGCATCACTATATGTATGTGAATCATCCAAGGCTTGAACTCATCCACCTTTGGCCTAAAAGCCTTAAACAGAGACTTCCAAAACTGTATCAAAGACCTGGACATCATCTTACTACAGGAGACCTGGTGTAAGGCTGAAATGGTCACTCACTGTCCTAAAGAATACAGAGAAATTATAGTACCCCCTCAGAAGCTGAGCACAGCGCGTCAGGGTAGATGCTCAGGGGAGATAATAATCTGGTACAAATCAATTCATCAATTTATAAAAATTCTAAAAACAGGGAAATATCACATTTGGCTTAAAATCAGTACTAATCTAATCTAATTTTCCTCTGCGCAATCTACATTCCCCCCTTAGAGTCCCCCATACTACTCTGAAGACATGTTCTCTGATTTTGAGAAGGAGGTCTGCCAATTCCAGGCTCAGGGAAACGTGCTCGTATGTGGGGACCTGAATGCCAGAACGTGGACACAATCTGACTTCATACACATACATAAAGATCATCTTATTACAAATAAAATGTCTCTCATTAACAACACCTCTCTTTACCCCACAGAAACAACCATGACAGCATAATAAACAGACATAGAAAAGACCAAAGCCTGGGAATGTACATTGTCAATGGTAGGATACAAGGAGACTCTTTAGGAAGATACACATTTTACTCACCTCTTGGGAATAACACAGTAGATTATGTGCTCACAGATTTAGAGCTTTTCTCTCTGTCAGTGCATTCACTGTCAATCCACTAACCCAGTGTCTGATCACAGCCAAATCACTGTGTTCATCAAAAGGACAGAGACTAACACACACAGCCCAGTAAGCTGTACAACATCAGGAGACCGTACAGATGGGCCCAAAACAGCAGCGAAGAGTTCCAGAAAGCAATTAGCACTCCAAAAATTCAGACACTTTTAGACACCTTTCTGGACACCACATATGTTCACAGTAAAGGAGTCAAGCATTTAAATAACACATTTGAAAAAACTGCACAATATGCACAACTGAGAATTAGAAGAACATTAAAACCTAAAGTTAAAAAAGAAGACAACTGGTTTGACCAGGACTGTCAACTCATCCGAAAAGCAATCAGAGAATTATCCAATCAGAAGCACAGAGACCCAAACAACACCAGCATATGCCTTCTTTAATGTCAGACATTAAAAGAATATAAACGTACACTCACAGCCAAAAAAGTTCAGTACACCCATAAACAGCTGACACTAATTGAGGAGTCAAAACAAAACAAACCAGTTCTGGGAAAATTGGAATAAACTTAAAAAAGGGATTGTGAAGAACTGGCCATTCAAAATGGTGATATATGGATCAGACATTTTTAAACACTCTACAAGAAAGTAGAACCAAATACAAACCCCCAGCAAACCCATATAAAGACTAAACTAGAGGAATTAGAATTGGCTATAAAAGATCATCAAAACCCTTTAGACTTCTCAATTACAGAGCAGGAACTCATAGATAAAATTAACAAACTCAAAATCAACAAAGCTCCTGGGCCCGATGGTGTACTGAATAAAATGATCAAATGTTCAGGTTCTACATTTCATTTGGCTATTCTAAAACTGTTTAACCTGGTTCTGAGTGTAGGTTATTTCCATTAAATCTAGAACCATGGACTAATTACATCAATCTTTAAAAGTGGAGATAAATTTGACCTTAATAATTACCGAGGCATCTGTGTGACTGTGAACAGTAATCTGGGGAAGCTGATGTGCAGCATCTTAAATTTTAGACTTTTAAACTTCCTTATGAAGCAGTGTCCTGAGTAGAAGTCAAATTGGATTTTTACCAAATTACCACACCACTGATCATATTTACACACCCTAATTGACAAATATGTCTAAAACAAAACCAAAATATTTGCCTGTTTTATTGATTTTTTAAAAAGGATTTTGATTCTATTTGACACCAAGGATTATTTTACACACTTATAGAATGTGGTGTAGGGGGTAAAACATATGATCTTATTAAATCAATGTACACTGGAAACAGGTGCAGAATTAAAATTGACAATAAACTAATTGTGCCATCAGTCAGGAGCGCAGAGTGACACAGAGCTGCTGTTTAAGTCCAGCACTTTTTAATATTTACATTAATGAATTGGCTAAAATTTTGCTCTATGCAGATGACCTGGTCCTGCTGTCCCCCACAGCAGGTCTGCAGCAGAACCTGGAACCAACGAGGATCCAAATCTCGGGGAATAAAAAACACATTTAGGTTAGGCACTGATATCATTCAATACTTAAACAATTATAATTATTTAGGTGTACAAATCATTTCTTCTGGAAACTTTAACTTGGCAGTGAATGAACTGTGAGGGAAAGCCTGCGGAGCTTTCTATGCCATAAAACAACAAATTTCTGTAGAAATTTCAATTAGAATTTGGCAAAAAAAATATTTGAATCAGTAATTGAACCAATTGCCCTTTTTTCAGGCCTACCCCTCCTGTCATGTTCTATGTTTTGTGGTCAAGTTACGTTCTGCACCTTTATTTGATTTTGCTTTGTGTCATTTCCTGTGATGTCATTCATTGTTGTTCATTCGTCTCAGGTGTTTCTTGTTTGAGGCAGTTAGTCTTGTCTTTAAAATACCCTGTTTTTCTCTCTTTCGCTGACTGGTCATTTAGTCAATTGTTTGTGAAAACTCTCAGCGTTGTTTTCATGTCCCCTGTAAGGTTTGTTTTTTTTTAGTTTATTCCATGTTTCTCAGTCAGTCTTTATTCATAGTGTTATGTGTATTTCTTCAGTTCTAGTTCTAGTCTCCATTACTGTTTTCAGTAACTGTGCTGCCTTTTGTTTTTATGGGAGTTTTGTCAATAAACCTTCATTTAGTTTATCTCCGTGTCTGCATTCCTCTCACTTCACCTACAGCTTAAGACCTTTATGGCAGTGAGGTGTGTGGTCCACTTACAAATCAGGAATTTAAAAAATGGGACAAACATCCAATTGAAACCCTGCATGTAGAGTTGTGTAAAAGTATTTTAAAAGTACACAGGAGCACAAACAATGCATGCAGGGCAGAATTAGGCCGATATCCATTCATCATAAACATTCAGAAAAGGGCAATCACATTTTGGAAACACCTAAAAAACAGTGACCCCCACTCGTACCATTATAAAGCTCTGCAGTACCAGGAGTTGAACAAAGAGAACAGTCCCCTCACCCAGCTGGTTCTGAGGCACAGTTCTAGCCCAACCCAAACTAACACATTAACCCAGCCTCAGAACCTGAACATTCAATCAGAACTAATCAGAGCCAAACAAAGGACAGATCAGCTCAGACAGAATTATGTGATTTACTGGGAGTCTCAGTGCAGATCTCAGAGCAAACTGCAGTGTTATCTGTCCCTCAACCATCAGTACAGTGTAGCAGACCACCTCACACTGACCCCCCTTAAACTCAGGTCCACACTGACCAGGTACAGACTCAGCGTCCACTGCCTGGCCATAGAGAGAGGCAGACACAGGAAATCATGGCTGCCCAAAGAACAACCACTACACCAGCAGTGCCAACTAAACAAGATGAAGACAGAGCTGCACTTTTTAACAGAGTGTCCCAAATTCAGCCACATTAGAGTAGCTTATTTTAACAAAATCAGTCGAGTGTTTCCTTTATTTAAAACTCTCCAGTGCACAGCAGCTGCCCTGCGTCTTAGGAGAGTATAAAGAGTGCTGTACACTGGCAGCCCAATACGTTTACACCTGCCACAGTCTGAGAGAAAGTGAGTGACACATCTGCTCGCACACACATACACACACCTGTACTACATGATTCATATTTTCTCTTTTTTCACCTGTTTGTTCTGATGATTATATTTCTGATTGTTGTATTGTACTATTAATACATTTATAATTTCTTATCATTTATAACTTATAATACTGTTAATTCATTAATCACATTCAAATCTTACACGTCTACTTTTATTATTCATACTTTTGCTATTTAAAATATAATTTTTATTTTATTTTCTTATTACAAGTTATTGTTACTCATTAGTTCTTATTAATAATTATTAATATTTGCATCATAACTTTGGCAATACAAGTGTTGATATTTTAATGAGAGAGAGAGAGAGAGAGAGAGAGAGAGAGAGAATGTGCGAGAAATAGTGTGTGTGTGAGACAGGGAGAGTGAGAGCGAACGAGCTAGAGATAGTTAGAGAGACAGAGAGAGAACAAGAGAGAATGACAGAGACAGAATGTGAATATATATATATATATATGTGTATATAGACAGAGAGAATGAGAGAGAGCGAGAGGGAGAAAGAAAGAGAATGAGAGACAACAAGATAGAGAGATATAAATAGATAGATAGATAGATAGACAGAGAGAGAGAGAACCAGGAGACCATTATTGCTAGAGAAAACGTGTAATGTTATAGTGCTGCCATTAGAGGGTGCGCTTGTACTGTCAGTCAGTCAGTCAGTCTAGTCTTAAAACTCATGAACTGTTGTTTTATGCAAAGACTTGAATAAACAAAGATTAAAATTCACGACAGCAAAGAAATGCAGAGTTTTTTTCTCTCAGCACAGATACTGGGCTATAAAATAAACATATGAAGCTAATCTCACCTCTGGGGTTATTTTAAGGAGAAAATGATTGTAGTTTCTGACAGGGCTTCATTATCTGAACACTGACTGTGTGTGTAAAGAGATGACAGTGCTGCTGTGTTTATAAAACATATCTATCAGCATCACTGCCTTACTGCACGAATCACTAATGGGTCTGAGTGCAGACTCAGACAAAGCAGCAGACGTAAACACTATCCTCAAAGCCCATTTTTCAGTGAAATAACAAAGTGGTCACGACAGCCCTCTGCAGACGCGTCTCACATTGTAGACTGTTGCCATGGAGACCAGTCTAAAGGTGGTTCAGTAATCTATGAGTCACTGAGGCAGCCTCTCTGACTCTGACTCTGCTTTTCTCTCTTCTACTCACCTTGGTTGGTTGCAGAACTGCACAGTATATACATGGTTAATAGTTATTGTGATTGGCTTTTTAATACTTTAAAAAGTATTATAGCGCCTTTCTCAAACCCAAGGAGGCTTTACAATCAACACACTCCATTGTACACACACTCAACCACACACACTGGCTTCCTTAGACAGTCCTTCCTCTTTTTTTCTGTTTTGTTTTACAGATATGTGAGCTTAATGACACAGAGAACCTCTCTGTTTACATACATGTGATGAAACAGTGCCTGTTTTACCTAGTCTGGTCTCACATCCCCCTTCAGCCTCCTCCTTTCCAAACTTGATCTCCCATGAGCTATTGTACTTAAACTCTAAACAATATGTGTTCTTTGGACTGGATTGGTGGCAGACTCAAGCTATGTCTGTCTTCTTCGCAGATTCGGACTCCTGACTCTTACTGACTCTCCATGCCAGATTTCTAACACAATAATATCATCATGGAAGAGCCATGATTTTTTTTTAACCCTAACTTGATGGGAGTCATGCTGTAATACTACAGTAATGCACCTAGTTTTACATACTAATAATATTTACTATAGTAAAACTAGTTATATTACTGTGGTATTAGCATTTTTGCCCTGTGGTGGTTGTGTCCAAATAAACTTGATGGTTTTACATATACATATTATACCCACACTTTGTAGCCCCAGTTGTTTAGTCATGTAGAACCCAGACCTGACAATTATTGGAATACACCTAACACAATACTGGAATACTAATAGTAATTTCTTTCCTACTGAATCTGATTTTGGCCCGGCAACAACTCAACCTTTACCTACCAGAGCAGTGAAGCTAGCATGCAAGTCTTCTGGTAATATCATAGTTCAGTACAATGGAATATCAGGGTTACAGGTATCATAACACAACTAGATTTACTATGTCAACACTGAATACAATCACATAACCAGATTCAACACTTAGGTCAGTAAATCTTAACACAAAGACATTTCCACACTGATAGTTATGTGATTACTATTACGGTGTAAAATTACAATTCTGATAAGATTATGGTATGTAGAAAGTGTGTAATAATATCAGTGTTGTTATAAAGTTGCAGTGACTAAAGTCAAAAGGGCCACCATTATGTGGTGGCTAAAATTACTTGGTATTAACAAAACATAACACTTAACTTCTAGAATAAAGAAGACTGTTTAATGCAGAGTACCGGTAAGTTGGTTTAACTTTATTCTCAAGACGTTTGAGGCATTTCAGAAGAGCAAGTCTTTCTCTGGAAGCATGACTGACTCACAACAGAGGCATTGGGCATTTTATACAGGCGCTAAGGAGTTGCTGCAATGCCTCCTGTCACACATAAGGTATCCACATGCTTGAAGGAGATATCAGCTAAATGTAGTTTTTTCACAGTCATCTACTTTTGGGACAAACATGTTGACTCCATTCTGAGAGACCACCTGATGTCTGTCTGTCTCAGACTCATTTTAAAAGTCAAAGTGATGTGTAATGTGAGGTATAAGTCACTTGTCTTTAAGTGAGGACTGTTTTAGACTTTAAATACTCTGATTGTTAATGATATGTTTCATAATTTCTGCTGTATTAAATAATCCCCATTAGACTCCATCACAGCAGTGACAAATGTCATTATATTTTTGAATGTACTATGAATGTAATCATTATGCAGTCATGACACTACTTTTTTGTGGAAGGTCACTGGGACAGAATTATTCCTCTTCAGTACAGTGAACATTTATATTATATCACATTCTGTTGCATCACCACCAGAAAAATATTGTCCCAACTCCAGACTTCCAAAATGATTTTTCTATTAAAAGTCAAATTAAAACTAATGCAAAGATCCAAATATGGTCCTTTCCCTGTCACAGCGAATGTGCCATTTGGACCTTAAGGTCCATTATATAGTATGTTCAAGTTGTTTGTGCACCAAGAGACAAAGATGTGCCTCTTCTGACAATGTATGGTG